>JADBJO010000546.1:320000-325000 GCA_016801955.1 Conus betulinus | reverse complement strand
TAATACTGAACAGATCAAAACGCATGGAACATTCTGGTAGGATCGAAGCCATCACGTGTTGAAGTCAATCAAAATGCTGGGAACATTGAAAACATTTCTGCCTACTTCTGTCACTTTCTGCTTCGTTAAGGCACTTCAGAGACTTTCTGCATTATTATGGTACTTAAGAGACTTTCTGCCTCATTATGGCACTTAAGAGACTTTCTACCTTATTATGGTACTCATGAAACTTTCTGCCTTATTTTGGTACTTAAGAGGCTTTCTGCCTTATTATTTTGGTACTTAAGAGACTTTCTGCCTTATTATGGTACTTAAGAGACTTTCTGCCTTATTATTTTGGTACTTAAGAGGCTTTCTGCCTTATTTTGGTACTTAAGAGACTTTCTGCCTTATTATGGTACTTAAGAGACTTTCTGCCTTATTATAGTTTTTAGGAGACTTTCTGCCTTATTATGGTACTTAAGAGACTTTTTGCTTTATTATGGTACTTAAGAGACTTTCTGCTTATCCTTATCATGGTACCTATGAGACTTTTTGCTTTATTATGGTACAAAAAGACTTTCTGTCTTATCATGGTACTTAAGAGACTTTCTGCCTTATTATAGTATTTTATGGTACTTTCTGCTTTATTATGCCTCTTAAGAGACTTTCTGACTTATTATGGTACTTAAGAGACTTTCGGAATCATCACGTAATATTTGCATGCACGATGTGGTATAGAAACGTCACATCAGCTTTAATGTGTACAAATCGAAATCTAAGAAATGCAGACTTGAACCAGCTAATGAAAATAATGATAGGAAAAAAGTCGAACTGTTTGTACCATTTTTGTTCCAGATTATCAATGAAGGGAACATCCCACGAGTACCGTAAACTTTAGTATTTCACGAGTGGCAAACCCATGGGTGGCATGTGCTCCCTCTTTTCTTCACTCTTGGGTTTGAGGATAATGAAGATTAAATCAAAGGCGTGGGAATCTTTTACCCCAAGATCAACCTATTTGTTAAAGTCTTTATACTTTGTGGCCACTTCTACCTGCCAGCTTTACCGTTGGAGGAGTGGATGTCCATGAATTAGTGTTTCACTTTTGTATGGAGTGGTCAGTTTGACTTTTCTTTTTTAATCAAGCATTGTCGGCGCGTTTTCAAATGTAAGTTGGAAATTGCCCATCAAACTTGTCAAGTTTTCAGGAGATTCTAACTGCTGGAATTAGAATAGAGTTTGTTTTTTTTTAATGCGAAAGGAAACGATGAACTTTTCCAAGTGTAACATAAAATGGATTTGTACGAGTCGATGTTCTTACATGAAGACAGATCATTCGTTGTATTTACATGAGTACAGTTTCCCACTCATTTTATTAAAGCTTTTACTGATGTTGTATCGATTGACAAACGCTGAGTATTGTTGCAACTATATTCTCGGGAGGGGTGGGGGGATAACGATCATTATATAGAAAGGAAACCTTGGTGATGGTTCTTTGTTTGCTTTGAGAGATCTGTGTTGTCATTTCTGATAGACGATTCTGTGTCGTAAGCAATATTCGTTTGGAGTTGTGGGCGTGTCTTTATTTCACCGTGGATGCAAGAGTTACCCTACTTCTTTGTCATTGAGCATTACGTCATTGTTTGCTTTGTTTTGAAGTATACGTAGTTGTGGCAATGAATTTGTGACGTGAATTTCAGTTTGTTTTTAGGGGAAAGCCCCGTAAGTTATTGAAGTTTTTGATTTTAGAAAAAAAAAGTGTAATAGATTTGTCAGTGCAATACACTTTAAAACACTTCTATGCATGCCTAATGGACAGATGTGTTTGCTGCAAGCATACCCAACACTGAAGATGAGAGAGCAAACAAGAAATAAAAAATCTGGTCATTCTGTCAACATGCCTTCAAATAAGGAACAAACCAGAACAGACAGACGGAGTGTGGGACAGTGCTAAACTATTGACACAGATTTGGCTTGCGCTCACACATGCGGAGTCACTGACGTCTTCGTCGACCACGACGGACTTCCATGATGATGATGATGATCTCTGAATGTCAATCATAACTTCTTATCTCTAGGTTTTCTGAACTCATATTGTAGCCATAATTTATAACGTTGTTGGGGGTTTTAGTTGATGCTGTTGCTTTCAGTATATTTGGATGGTTCTTCAATTCGTCTCAAAAGTGTATTATTCCCTGTACAGTGTATTCTCTGCATTGTTTTCGTCTGAATGGGTAGCGCGCTCTCTCTCTCTCTCTCTCTCTCTCTCTCTCTCTCTTCTTCTCTTCTTCTTCTTCTTCTTCTTCTTCTTCTTCTTCTTCTTCTTCTTCTCCTCCCTCCTTCTCCTCTTTTTTTTTCTTCTTCTTTCTTTTTCCTCTTCTTCTTCCATGTTTGTGTTTGTGTGGATTAAAGCTAAGCCAGCATGTAGTGGAACAAATAATTTTCTGCTTCTGACACGCAGAGTTAGTCGTATACAGGTGCTTCATGGGGATCTTCGGTCGGTGAAAAGGTCAGTCGTTTTTTTAACACAATCTTTCAATGTTTACCAATAGCTCTCTCTCTCTCTCTCTCTCTCTCTCTCTCTCTCTCTCTCTCTCTCTCTCTCTCTGTGTGTGTGTGTGTGTGTGTGTGTGTGTGTGTGTGTGTGTGTGTGTGTGTGTGAAATGAGATAAAGGATGTTCAGGGCTTTGTGTTTCATTCTGAGGTTTTAAATGGAAAGATCCGCACTGTTCTCATTCAGTATTACATTGTAAGCAGGCAGACCACCCAAGAGAAAGGTAAAGGGGCAAATAAGTCCTCCTTTTTTTTTTTCTGTCAGCAGGATCACGCAGAAACCGCCGAAAAGACTGTAAGGAATCTCAGTGGAAAGATAGAACCTGACCCCGGGAGGATCTCTTCAAAGTTGGCGTGGACCTGTTCTGCGGATTCAGATTAAATGGCAGTCCGGGATCTGTTTACCAACGTTGTAACCAAGCTTTCCTCTGACTATAAATACTATGACGCTGTGGTTCACAAACTGATACTCATCCATGATGTACGCATTTTCGTCGAATGGTATTTATTCTTTATGACATGAACGTTTACATTCTGTATTTTTCATATCCCTATCAATGAATAAAATAAATCGATACATAAATCAACAAGTATTTTCAAAGTACTGCGTGGGAGATAAGTCCTTCAGTCAGTAGCTACTATTACTTCCCTTCGCGGAAAATACTCTCTCTCTCTCTCTCTCTCTCTCTCTCTCTCTCTCTCTCTCTCTCTCTCTCTCTCTCTCTCTCTCTCTCTCCACCTTACCCCTCCTCCCCCCACCGTAGCCTAAACTTGTCTTTTAGGCTTTTTAACGACAGCAGTTCAAAAAAAAATCACGGTATGAAACAAATGCAGGAAAACTGTGAACGGTGGACATGTGGTCCTATGCATACACTCTCGTTTGAAGTCGGGGAACAGGGAAACCAGGTCCCGGTTCCACCTGTACATGTGGCGAGTTCCCCCCCCCCCCCCCCCCCCCCCCTTTTTTTTTTTTTTTCACTTGAAACACCTGATGGTTCTCCATCCTTCCAGAAAGATCTATGCAATTGGCTGCAACACATGACAGTTCTCGGTCTTTCTTTTTTTTTTTTTTTTTTTTTTCTAAGAAAGATCCATGCAGTTTGATCGGCTGTGTAACGTCATAATTCTCCAGCTTTCCAGAATACTCCGTGACTATTGAACGGCAAGCCCACACCATGTTTCTCGAACCTTGGACTGGATTATCGATGAATAATTGAGATAAAGAGAAAGCGAGGGACTATGTGATGTGAAGAGATCAAAAATAAGGAGTGTTTGAGGAGTCCTTCTTGTTTTGGGACTGTTGCGACTGTCACTCAGTATTGATTTGAATCTGCTGCTGTAATCAAAGACATTGAACATTCGCTCTGGTCAGATCGATGGAACGTGAGAGCGATTCAAAGGAGCCTATAGTCTTGTCCCACCCAAGTTCATTCAGCGTCCAGCTCACTTAAGTGTCAAAGCGTATGAGTTGGATTCTACTTCTGTCAGACAACGGTGCAATGCACTTTTAATGCAATGCAACACAAGGCCACACCACACGACATGACGAACATGATGCAATACGATACAACAGGATACAGTTCAATCACAGCATAATGCAACGTTATCACGTGAAAGGAGTAAGATAACATTGTCCGCCCAGTCGTAAGGGGCGAGGTCGAAGACCTGTACGTATCTGCACATCTCTTCAACTAACAAAGCCGAAAAACTAGGGCGAAAGAGAGGAAATATTTCACAAACTTATTCCTTCAACTCAGCCTCTACAATAGGCCTTGTCCCTCTAGGAGCTCAATTAGTGATTAAAAAAAAAAAAATAATCAAAACCTGCTCATTCACATATACGTTTCTGCTTCCCTCTCTTACCCCATCTGCGTTCCCTCCTCCCCCACCCCCTATTTCTTCCTCATTTTTTTCTCCCTCCCATCCCTTCCTATTTTCCTTGCCCTCTCCCCTCAAGACGTTGGTTTAATACAATGAAATATCCTTTTCGCCCTCTCCCCTCAAGACGTTGGTTTAATACAATGAAATATCCTTTTCGCCCTCTCCCCTCAAGACGTTGGTTTAATACAATGAAATATCCTTTTCGCCGCCCTCTCCCCTCATGACGTTGGTTTAATACAATGAAATATCCTTTTCGCCCTCTCCCCTCAAGACGTTGGTATAATATAATGAAATATCCTTTTCGCTTGAGGTAGAAGTTCAAAATGTAAGATTGTTCCACCATCTAATAGGAACGGAAAGAGACCACACACACACACACACAAAAACTGATGTGAAAATTCTTATCAGCTTCGTTTCGTGTGTACGCGTTTAACTTTTATTATATTCACTACTCTCTCTCTCTCTCTCTCTCTCTCTCTCTCTCTCTCTCGTCCTCTCTCTCTCGTGCTCTCGTGTGCGCGTGCGTGCGTGCGTGCGTGCGTGTGTGTGTGTGTGTGTGTCTGTGTGTGCGTGCGTATATACGT
>JADBJO010000546.1:297500-307500 GCA_016801955.1 Conus betulinus | reverse complement strand
GGTAGTGTATTATGTGATTCATGCTTTATTGATTTTGCTGCGGTGGTTACTAAACCTGAAGTTGCTAGAGTTTATTACACCGTTTTTCAACTGATGTGATGTCTTAGATCTGTTTGATGGGTTGTAGAGTCATGTGAGAATCACTCAGATTGCATAGCTGCTTGTTGTCTAACATCACCTGTGATGGACAGACGTAAAACAAACTACTGAAATGAATCTTCTGTTGTTGTTGTTGTCGTCGTCGTCGTCGTCGTCGTCGTCCTTGTCGTACCCTGGCTAAAAGACTCCAGGGATCATCCGAAGAGCCGAAGCACTTTAACACTATGGTACAAATGCATCAGCTAGGGATGAGAACATTATGTGTGTGTGACCGTTTTTGATTACCCTGCCACGTGGGCAGCCACATTCTGACTTCGAGGGATTCTTGATCTTCTGAATTTCTGCAAATCAGAGAGAGAGAGAGAGAGAGAGAGAGAGAGAGAGAGAGAGAGAGAGAGAGAGAGAGAGAGAGAGAGGTAATACTGCAAACAAAGACATGAATATATAAATAAATGTATATAAACAGAAATAAGGCTGAAAGATGTCCTGGCATTGTCTCGGCTACTTAAACACATTTTAAAAATCGATATTGTGTTGTTAAACGCGAGTGCCATGCTGAGTTGTGAACTACTGGGGTATATCAGCATCACACAGGCAGATGACCTTTACATGCATGGTGATGGATCTGCCCGGAAAAAAACAATTTGAATGATAATGACGGCGTGCTGTTGTGTCCCACGTGTGACGGACAACCTAAAAGAATGATAATTGTGGTAAAGTCATACAAACTCGGCACTGTACATTTCAAATTCGGGTTGGTCAGTTAAGATACTATGCAAGTTTTCTTGTAGACATGGTGCGTAACCTGAAAAATGTAAAAACCTTAGTTCTGTCTTTTCTTAAGCAGCCAAATACAACTACTACCAACAAATACAGGTACAGGTACCTCCCAAAAGGGAACTGAATTCGAGTTAAGCTTTTGCTTTCCATTTTTGTTCAGTAGGTATGTTATTTTGATGCCAGATAATCTTTTCACGTTACATTTCTCTGAATGGAGTGTCTTATTAATCGCTCATGATCATTGTTCTCTCTAATCCCAAATTCTGTGTGTTGTTCAAGTAAACTGACCTAGCGACGCACCACCAACACACTAGTATATTGTCCACCACGAAATTTCGAACCAGTTCTGCATAAAATCTATTAAAAAATGAATAAATGAAAAAACAAATGAAAAAATGAATTAATAGATATTGCCATGATGTCACTGCTTTTGTCTTACCACCTAGCATTTTTGTTATTTGCACAGCCTGCCATGACTCCAAGTCTAAATTTGTTGTTGTAGGTCGCCAATTCGGAAAATCTGTTTCTCCAGTTACCACTGACTAATTGTTATTTGCCGTTTCAGCATACGGTCTGGGCAGCACTTCATTTACACCGTCTGGTTAATTTTTAAGTATGGTTTTTTAACTATGTGCGTGGCAGTATGACTTTTAATGGCAGTCACCGGCACACCACTGGGTAGTGGTGGTGCTGATGGTGATTTTTAATCACAGTCAGCATTTCTAATCCTGTGCCTTTAAGCTTGCCTCTAAATCCAAATACAACTGTCGGGCTTAATAACTCAATAGGAGGAGGAGAAGGGAAGAAGAAGAAGAAGAAGAAAAAAGAAAAGAGAAGACGATGAGCATAACAAGGAAGATGAGAAGGATGACGAAGAGAAGAAGAAGAAGAAGAAGAAAAGGAAGGAGAAGAACAACGACAACAACAACAGCTTACAATAACACCACCACACACACAACAACAGGGGGATGAGAAGAAATAACAACAACAAAACAAAAAGTAGCAACAGCAACAAAAGGAGACAACAATAACTCTGGCTTTCAGTATCCATTTAATGAAATTCTCCATAACTAAATGTACAAATAATACATTCATTCAGTTCCTAAGCGCGTCAACACCCCCCCCCCCCCCCCCCAAAAAAAAAAAAAAAAAAAATAAATCGAAATTCAAAACAGAGAAGTATGCTTCAGTCATCCACTGTATCCACACCATCTTTGCTGATAACTGATCTTGTAGTAACAACTCATCTTCTTACACATTGCTGGTCAATGGAGAGAACATTTCACGCAAGGAAAAAATTCCGCCAACGACTGAGCTTCAGACCGCGCAGCGGAATACTGGCTATTTCTATGTTTATGGTTTTAAATCTGTTTAAATGTCTAAAAACGGTTTGTGGGAGAGAGAAATGAATTAGGTTGGGGAAGGGGGGGGTTTATGTTTTTTCGTTTCCTGCTTTGTTTTTTTTTTCGGGTTTTGTTGGTGATGTCGCTTTTTCTGTGGGTGTTGTGTGGTTGTTGTTATGTTGTTTAAAATGAAAATGTTATTCTTTTTGCATTCCGGGAGATTGCTTGTGCATTCTGCGTGACTTTACTGATGTCACTGTAGTCGGGTTGTTGGTGGTGGTGGTTTTCTTTTTCTTCGTTTTCTCTTGTCGTTTTTGTTTTGGTCTGTTTTGCTTCTGAGCTTGATGCTGACTTTTTTAAACGGAAAATGAACGGAAAAAAATAAATGTTATACGTGTGCGAAGATGAATGTACTCAAAAACATAATTGAATAATCGGATTATATTGATTTAAATGTGCATAACAACATCGAAACTGATGTATGAAATATTGTAATACAAAGAACAAAATATAAGAAAAAAAATGACAAAAACACACTCGGGAGACCGCAGACATCCGTTAACGTAGAACAGATCCATATTTGAAAAATACGCTCCATGGATCCACACCAAAAATTAATTAATGGTTTCATCTTTAGTCCACATACCATCTTTTCACAAAGCTTGGTAAGGTCGGTGGGGCAGGTTTTCCACAACAGTGTCGACAGACAAACGAACAAAGCAAGGAAGAGAGTGAAAATACACTTTTCGTTTTAGCTCAGGTGATGACGACAACAAGAAGAAAGAACAAGAGTTTAAATTAATAGTATATTGCTTTGAAGACAGTATGACAGCGTACTCTGTGATGTCTGATTAAAACCACTTTCAGTCTGTCTCTTTCGAAGGTTTCTCTCAGGGAGACAAGACATTTGTCCGCATCACATTTGTGACATACATAATTCTTGATTTTAGGTCCCTGCCCATCCTACCTCTGAACTCAGACAAACAGTTCCCTTCCACAATACGGTGCTTGCGCCTGCTGTGAAACGGGACATAAATTCTGTCCCCAACAAGCCCATCCACCCGCGTGGCTTAAGCTGGGTGGAAATTTCTTTGGGGTACAGGAATGCTTGGGGTTCGAGCGACAGTGAAAAATGTACTCCCTGTGTACCTCCACGATCGTTCCCCGGTTCCCCTCCCCCCCCTTCTTATCCCCCTTCCGCCTCCCCCTCCCCCTTCCCCCTCCCCCTTCCTCCTCCCTTTCCACGAGGAACTCGTCAGCGCGCAAGCTGCTTCCCACTTCCTGGGTTGCTTGGAAACGTCCGACACTCTTTAAACTTAAAAAATGCCAAAATTCAGGAATACGAACGGGTTCAAGTAGTACTTTTGCCGTCTAAATTGACGGAAAATCTGACTGACTGTCTGACGTTTTCTTTCCTGTTGTGAAAGCAAAATTCTGTCCCGGAATTTGAATTCGATCAATTAGATTAATATTGTATGTTAACAAAGATATTTGAAATACGCACGACTTGCGGACTGCTTTGTTCCGACGCCATTGGTAGGGCAAAAGATTTAGAATGACGGGTGCAGCTGTGCACTGGACAACCGAAAAATGAGGGGTTGTAGAGATTATCTTTGTATATCAAATTAAAAAGAAAAAAAAAAATACACTGCGTATGAGTCATGCACAGTAGGTTTCAGGAACCGGTCTGTGTGTGTTGACTGACATTGCTCTAGTGAGAGCTCATCATTTGTCTGATACTTCAACCGGCTTTGAGTGTGACTGAGAATATACGGCATTTAAGTGTGACTGAGAATATACGGCATTTAAGTGTGACAGAATATACGGCATTTAAGTGTGACTGAGAATATACGGCATTTGCGACGGTGATGGGTACTCTGCGGCCGGAAATCCACTTCCTCCACCCTTTCCCCTCTCCCCTTCTACATTGGATCTGCCCTTGATCCAGTCCAGCACCGCCACCCACTGAAAAGAAAGAACTTAATGTCTCCGTCGAAAAGTAAGTCGGCACAGACAAAATCTCTTTTCTAGCCTTTTGTCGGAACATTGCACCATACAAGACCGTTTGACAGGTAGGAGGCTGGGCATTGTAGTGGGTTCCTTACCCCGATCAGGGGCCTGCCCCCGACAACAACAACGGGGAAATACCTCAGCTTCAGTTTGAACGCGGTCACCCGACCCCCCAATTTTATCACCGCCGTTAGGACCACAGAACACCGCTACCGGACATGACGTCGACAAGATGGCTGCCCAGCAGGGGAGGCCGCTGGGAGCCCGTCAATAGCCGGCAGACTGTGTGGTGGTCAATGAAATGGCCCGGGCTCCTGGCGCGCGCAGACAGCGAGACACTGCTGTGGCCTTTATCCCTCACCGCGTGAGCGTAAGTGAGTTCTGCTGCGGTGAAATGGACATGTATGCCTCCTCGGGTAGAAAAAGAAATGGAACGTCAACGGAAGGGAGAGGACATAGGACCGATAGATGGGAAAGAAAGAAGGGGGATTAATAAATCAGTCAAGAGAAGTCGCAGCGACACGTTTATTTCCTTTCCGATAATGGTGTGTTTGCCTTGATCTTCACAACTCTTGTGGTGGCGTGGGTCTGGAACGTTATGTCATCTATTAACCGATTTCAGTTTTAGTTTCTGATTTAAGTGATTCCTGCACGCCCACACAGGATCTTGTCTGAGCTGTCACCGCTCAGGGAGAAATGTCTTGTCCTGCATACCCACAAATCAAGCAGTAAAGAAACATTCGATTCATACCATAGTAGCTAGTCTATTAATATCCATGAGGCAGATATTACTGCAAAGTGCTAAGAACGTCAACCATTCCGCTTTATGTATCCTCCCCGATATAGATTTCAAAGCGTTAGTGTGTGTCTTCTTCATCCTTGTTGTTTTTGTTGTTGTTGTTGTTGTTCTTCTTCTTCTTCTTCTTCTTCTTCTTCTTCTTCTGTGAGCGCCAGGTCATAGTTCTAAGCACTTGCATGCATTCACATTATAGCATTAAAGCATTATTATGCCCACATTATCGACAGATGTACAAAGCCACACACACTCGCTCTCACTTTCATTATAGCCTGCAGATCTTATAGGCCCCTTTTCAAGGCCGTACAACACACATACACGCGCGCGCGCAAACACGCGCGCGCACGCACTCACATGTTCGCACATATGCACGCACGCACAAACACATACGCGTACATACATACTTACATATATTCATACCTATATACGTCCGAATATACAGAGCTTGTATATCTACACAGACAGACAGACAGACAGACAGACACATGCATGCATACATACATACACACATTTATTCATCAATACATACATACATCAATAAATATATGCCTACAGACAAACAGATGTATATTTACATGTAATGTGCATACAACATGTAAATAAAGACAAGCACAGAGTTTGAATTTTGAATTAGTTATTATTATCGTTGTCATCATACTATCATCATTTTTCTCCTCCTCCTCCTTCTCCTCCATCTTCTCCTGATCCTCCTCTTCTTCCTCCTCCTCCTCCTCCTCCTCCTCTGTTCTTGTTCTTGTTCTTGTTGTTGTTGTTGTTCTTCTTCTTCTTCTTCTTCTTCCTTCTTCTCCCTCCTCCTCCTCCCTTCTTCTTCTTCTTATTCTTCTTCAAATCCTCTACAGGTTGACTTGTCGAACACCAATAGAACACACCTTCTTAACTTTTGAAGAAAGAGGTTAGACTGTGCTGGGGTGGTGTGGGGAGCGAAACATCTGCTTTGTCCTCTTCCTACACCTCCCATCTCCCATCCACACGGGCGTGGACTGGAAAAGCTAACCACCTTCCCATTAAAGTGTACAATGTGCAACGTGCCCATTAGAGTGTAGAATAGGCTTTGGGGGAAAGCATTCGGAACGTTACAGGGGGCGGGAGAATCGGGTAGGAGTGGAGGAGAGGGGGGGGGGGGAGTGGTGAGTGTCGAACGGAGAAAATTGTGAGGAAATCCGTTTTTTCTAGCTGGATCCTTTCCGCATAGGCGTCACACTGTGTGTCGGCATTCTTCGCCGTTGAGAAAAGAGGGTGGATTAGGGAGTACCTATTTTGTGGAAAACATAACGCCACTGGATATCGGTGTCTCGTCATTCTATATCCAGCTCTGTGTGTCTGTGAGTCTGTCTGTCTCTCTGTGTGTATTCTCTTCTCTCTCTCTCTCTCTCTCTCTCTCTCTCTCTCTCTCTCTCTCTCTCTCTCTCTCTCAAACATTCGTTCTTATGAACATTTGTCCGTGCTCAGGTTAGTTTATTCATGCCGTCATGTGTACCTCAAGAGGCAAAGATTTTGTTTTTAATTGATTACTTGATATCTAAGCAGTTTCAATCTGGACAAGCTGAGACTTCTAGTTGATGTGTGTGTGTGTGTGAATGTTGTGTGTGTGTGTGTGTGTGTGTGTGTGTGTGTGTGTGTGTGTGTGTGTGTGTGTGTTTCTTTGTTGTGTTTATTCACTTATTTGTTCATATACCACCACCACCCATAAGCTTAGATGCACATAAAGTCTCTCTCTCTCTCTCTCTCTCTCTCTCTCTCTCTCTCTCTCTCTCTCTCTCTCTCTCTCTCTCTCTCTCTTTCTCTACATACATACTTTCGTTTACTGTACGCACACACACACACACACACACACACACACACACACACACACATACACACACACGCACACACACACACACATCTCTTCCTCTCCCTCTCTCACTCCTTCCCTCCTTCTCACCCCTATTTTTTTTTCCACCACGCGCCTCATGCACAGTCTTATAAGGGAGTACCCGATGATTATGCTAACCCCCCGCTTCCCACAACGATGAAAATTCGAATTTAAAAGAATAAATTAACTATTTAAAAAAACGGATCCAGTTGAACGTTAACAGGAAGATGGCTTTCACGATGTGATGGCGCTGGTTGTGTTGTTGTTTACAGGACACCGTTTGCTTGCAGACCGCATGCTGTTGTACGTTACATATGTAACAGCCACGTCACACAGAGGTCCTTTTGGTCAACACCCCGCTATTTCTGTTAATAGGTCTGACAGCTTCTTTGGGGAATGTCCTCCGTGTGCCGTTTGCTACGTTCTTAACTATTACGTGTCAGCTAGGAAATTATTTGCTGGCGGGGGTGGGGGGTGGGAGGGAGGGGTTATTAGTGAAGTCAATGAAGTGTGAAAAATATTTTACTTTTTTCATCTCTCCGTTTCTTTCTCTCCTCTCTCTTTGCTGCTTACAGTTGATTTCTCTCCTCTCTCTCTCTCTCTCTCTCTCTCTCTCTCTCTCTCTCTCTCTCTCTCTCTCTCTCTCTCTCTCTCTCTCTCTCTCAGCTATCTCTTCACCCTCGATAAACATATTCGTATTCATATATTCGTATATATATATATGTCGTCTCGTTCTGTCTCTGGGGGGTGGGGGTGGGAGGGAGGGTTATTAGTGAAGTCAATTCTCTCTGTCTCTGTCTCTCCTCTCTCTCTGTCTCTCCTCTCTCCCTCCCCTCTCTCTCTCTCTCTCCTCTCTCTCTCTCTCTCTCTGTCTCTCTTCTCTCTCTCTCTCTCTCTCCCCCTCGATAAAATATTCGTATTCATATTCGTATTCTCTCCTCTCTGTCTCTGTCTCTGTCTCTCTCTCTCTCCTCTGTCGCTCTCTCTCTCTCTCTCTCTCTCTCTCTCTCTCTCTCTGACACGCAGAGACACACTCTCTCAGAGGCACACGGTCACGGACACACACACAGACACAGGCATACACGCTCGGACGCACACACACACACACACACACACACACACACACACACACACACACACACACATATATATATATATATATATATATATATATATATATATATATATACATACATACATACATACATAGACGCATGTACACACGATTTCTCTGTCTGTACCCCATCCGCCTATCAGTTTGTCTTTTAAGTTCCTCTTGCATACTTCAGGTGCTGTTTCCTGTGAACCTCAACTGGAATAGGGCCTGGATGGTAAAACAAAAGAGCATTATACCCTGTCCTCGTGATCACAGAATATTGTCTTCTCTCTCTCTCTCTCTCTCTCTCTCTCTCTCTCTCTCTCTCTCTCTCTCTCTCTCTCTCGTCTCTCTCTCTCTCTCTCCCACCCCATCCCTTTGCCCTCTGATCTGCAATACATTTTTCTTTCGCTAACACCTGTGGCTCTCACACCTCTCACTATCCTTTCTTCATTCTCGGAGAATCTTGTTACACAACACACACACACGTAACCACAACCTGTTATACGAGAACGTGGTGATCGGTCTGTTTGCCCCTGCACACAATGATGAACACTCACAGCGAAATTTTAGAAAAAAAAAAAAAAAAAAAAAAAACACGTGAACGTGGGTAAGGAGATGGCTTCCAAGATGTGACGCCGTTTGCTTACTGGCGTCATACCTGCTGTATGTTACGTTTGTAACGTCCGCATCACGCGATAGTCTTTTATGTCATGTTATTTCTGTTGACAGGTCTAGCACAGCTTCTTTTGGGACGTGTCTTAGTACCATGTTCCAGTAAGGAAGTCGTTTGCTTGTCAGGGGTGTTAAACGGGGGGGAGGGGGGGGGGAGGGGGGGGGAAGGGAAATGTGAAATAGTCTGCCTTGAAATGTATCATTGTCCTTTCATCGTCTCTCGTTTGTTCCCTCCATGCTCTCTCTCTCGCTCTCTCTCTCTCTCTCTCTCTCTCTCTCTCTCTCTCTGTAGTTTATGTACATTTTTTATTGCACTTCACCCCTCCATTTCCCTTGCTGTCGATTAGTTCTTCCCTCCTTTTCACACCCTCACAAAACTCTGTTAAGTCATAGGCTGTTCAAACAGAGCATCGTGGTTGCTCTAACACCATTTCTCACAGTGAAGAAAAAGTCTCAGCTGACAAAAAAATCACCACGTATATGGGGAAAATACATGAATATCAAACAGAAGAGCATTTGGACGTCTGGCAAGGTACCTTTCCTATATCTGAACTTTGAACAAGATCCATACCAAACTTCAATGAATGGACTGGTCCATCTTTCCACGAAGTTTCGTTAAAGTCAGTTGTCCTTTTTTTTTTTCGTTATTGTTTGCTGACAGACAGACAAACAAACAGCAAACGAACACGTGGATGAAAACGAGGTGGTAAACTGGATCCAGTGGAATGCACACAGCAAGATGTTGGCCGTGACATTAGGTCAGAGTGACGCCGGTTGTTGTTGTAAGGACGCTGTCGGTTTGAACACCTCATGCTGCTTCGTGTTACGTTTCTCACAGCCATGCGGCATGGCACACTTTGTTGTTATTGCCCACCTTATTTACAAACAGATCGTTAGACCTTTTTTTTCGAAGAGTAGTCTGTGTACTGTTTCGTAGTTGTTTTTAGATAGAATGTACCAGTGGGGAAATCTTATTCATTTGTTTTTATTTACTTTTCACTTATTTATTTTTCATCGTGTTTGTGATTAATGCTCTTTGTACTCCCGGCAACACATACTGGTGGTTCAGCACATACGTTGTAGTACATAAGAATTCATCTTCACGCATGGGACATTCATTGACAGAATTGAAAGAGAAAGTCTGGGGGGTTTTTTTTTCTACTCATTCTCGTTCTCCTTCTCATTCCCCTGGCTGTTTTGCTTTGCATTGTTCTGTTTATCCTTCGTTTCCGGTCCTCTCTCTCCCCTCGTCCTTTCCCCGCCACTCGTTCTTTACGTCCTCCTCCTCCTCTTCCTTCTTTTTTTTTCCTCTCCTTCCTCCCCCCCCC
>JADBJO010000546.1:270000-280000 GCA_016801955.1 Conus betulinus | reverse complement strand
TTGAATCAGAACAAACCCACACAGAACACCACCAAAGTGACTCAGCAGCAGCGCAGTGTCTCCTCTGGTGGGTTGTCTCTTGACGTTGAGTGCTCACTGTGGATCGATGCCGGATGCCGGGCTGTGGCTGTGGAGGGGGGGGGGGGGAGTGTCGGAATGAGCGGCGTGGCTGCAATGCCACTGAGGTGGCACAGAAAGTAGGGACAGCAACAAAAAGAAAACAAAAATTCATAAGGCAATGGAAGACGTAACTGAAAAGATGATCCAGCTGGATGTGATTGAGGAGGGACAAACGTGAACTTCGTAAATCCTACATTTCCCAACTTAAACAGGAGTCTGTTAACAGTGGGGTAAGACATCCGTCTTTAAAGAAAAAAAAAAAGGCTCGCCTTAAAAACACTCACCCATCCAAACGTTGCGGGTTCGAATCCCAGCAGCGCCAAAAAAAAAATAATAGTTTGGCATCTGGGACTCATGACCTGGGATGCGGCCAGTCACCCTTAAAGTACAAGTTTAGAGCCGTAACATTTGTCTGAGGCGGGTTTCTTCTCAGCCTTTTGATGCCAAGCTCTCCCTAGAGTCTCTTCCACTGACTACCTAGAAAACAAGACTTTTGATGGGCCACAGATCAGAGGGTTTTAACTCCCCCCCCCCCCCCCGCCCCCCCCCCTGGCCCTCTTCCCTCCCTCTTCCCCTCCCAGTTATTACAAACATACATGGGTGTTGCAATGTAAAGATGATACAAACATCACACCACAACGTCGATGATTTAGCTCCAATTATCCATAAGCATGACAGGGTCCTGTTGATGGGGTTGGCCCGGATGTAAATTCACTTGGCGTAGTAATCCTGCTCTCTATAGCCCATATAGGGCCCTCTGTGGGCACCTAGGTTTTGATTAGCGTCATACCGATTTTCCTATATGCTAAATACTGATAGAACTGTGTGTAACTGGCTAGGCTATATTTGACATGAAACTGACTCCTTTGCTCTCTACCTGAAACTGAAGCTGTGTGCATGATGCTTCCTTTCATTAATACGTCAAACAGGCCCGAGAGATACAGACACGTACAGTTTTGGTCAGGAAATTTAAGCAACGCCGTAATAGAAGATTCTGAATGAAAATTTGACTGTGTGATTCCAGTCTTCCGATGTTTCCCAGCAAACGATACTTGAGGTAACAATTTCACCACTAAAATGAATGCTGATAATCCGCCCTATGTCCCTTGTCTCCCTTCCCCCTCCCCCTCTCTAAAAAAATCTCTGGTATCCCCCACCCCACCCCTCTTCCCCGCCGTTGCTTTTTTTAACCACGTACGTTGTAGTGATATTTACAAGTGTGAAGGTAAATGCTTTTTAGATTACGATGAAAAACAAACGTACGATCAAACAAAATACCACCTTTCAAGAAAAAAAATTCATATGCAATGTCATCTGTTATAACAGACTGCCATGTTTGTTGATCTTACGTCGAGGTGTATCTGTATCATGTGTTACTGTGAAAGATTTTTTATCACTTTGAAAAAAAAAAAAAAAATGTGTGTTAACTGTTTCAGGATGGACAAAGAATCGCTGCATCTGAATGAGGTGACCAACAGTACCTGTAGTTCCGGTGCCGTCAAGGTCATTCCCTTGGTGGTGGATGCTATGAGGAGAAGCACTTCCGAAAACGAGATCAGCTGTCTTATTTATAAGTATTATTGTGTTCCTGTATTTAGAAATGTTCTTCTGATCAAGTTTGTCTGTGGTTCCATCACGACAGTTCTGACCAAAAAAATGTCCCTGCAAATAAATCTTAGGTATTGGCTTATTTGTTACTTTTTAAAACGTTTTCTGCTTTTTCAGGTTGTTGTCATACTTTCACTACTTATTTGAAATAACACCTGTTTAAACGTGGAGCACTGAAAGGGTAAAAGAGTAAAGGTCTTACAGTCTAACCGCCGTTAAAGCAGTGAACTGTCATGGATTCGTAGTAATTTATGGTGCCACATGATGAAAGGCAGAACTCACTTCTGCCGCCTTCAACCTGCCCAGAACTGAATCAGATGCTAACGTACTAAAAGTACGACAGCCGGACTGATGACAATAAATGAAAGACAAATAAATGCATATCGGCAATGACGAATGGTAACGTATACGTAAACGGATGAATACGTGTTTAAAGGCGCGCGTGTGTGTGTGTGTGTGTGTGTGTGTGTGTGTGTGTGTGTGTGTGTGTGTGTGTGTGTGTGTGTGTGTGTGTGTGTGTGTGTGTGTGTGCGTGCATGAGAAACCAATAGACTTTGAACTTTTCCCACGTGCATGCCAAGAAAAACCATTCTGCTGCTGAGTTTGTCCTGTGCCCTCCACCCCCACTCCTCTCCTCTTCCCTCCCCTGCCCATGACTCCCCACCTTTTCATTTACCCCCTCCCTCCACCTCTGGTTGTGTGCACAAATGAAATCAAAACAAATGCATGACACAGGAAGCTGTGATAAGGTCACCTGCACAAATAAATGCATGTAACTGTGCAGTTGTGTGACAGTGTTTTCGGGAGCTTGAGTCGGCAAAGAAAGTAAGTGAGAAATGAGGTAGAAGGGAAGGGAAGGAGCAGAATGAAAGAAAGGGGGGAGAGGTAAATGATGAAAGACTTCGCGCACACACACACACACACACACACACACACACACACACACACACACACACACACACACACACACACACACACACACACACACACACACACACACACACACACACACACACACCACACACACACACACACACACACACACACACACACACACACACACACAAACACACACACACCACACACACACACACACACACACACACACACACACACACACACACACACACACAGAGTGAAAGTAAAAAAAAAAAAAAGAAAGAAAGAGAAGAGAAATAAAGACAGAGAAAGACAATGCAGACAGAAATTATAGAAAAGTAAAGAATTAACAACAAAAACCGACAAGCTCTCTTCACAGACTAAGGGACGTAATCACATGTCAGACTTAAAGTTTTGATAAGGAGATTTTGCTTCAGTTGTCGCTCATGGCGATTGAAATCTGTTTGGCCTTACCCCACCCCTCATCCTTCACATACACGCCCTACATGCCTCTTTTGTCGTATCTAACGTCTCCTTCCGAATCAGTAGGTGAATGGGGTGTCAAGTCTCTACCACTTCTGAGAAAGTTACGGTGGTGAGCGAATGCGCTCTCTCTCTCTGTCTCTGTCTCTGTCTCTCTCTCTCTCTCTCTCTCTCTCTCTCTCTCTCTCTCTCTCTCTCTCTCTCTCTCTCTCTCTGAGATAAACATTTTTCATCTGATTTAAGTTTTTACGGAAGAAAGATTTTTAACAAAGTTTCTGGTGCGTTTTTTTGAAGATGTATTTTAAAGAGATGTGTGAAAGTGGTTTTTTTTTTTTTTTTTTTAATGACTTGTGAGTTGACTTTAACGTGGTGACAGCCCTGATGTGGCCCTTTGCGGTCGGCTGGGCTATAAGCAACATTATCTTCTCTCTCTCTCTCTCTCTCTCTCTCTCTCTTTCTCTCTGAAGTAGCTCCTTTAGTACTCTGAATGGTAACGGGACCAAATGGACCAATCTTATCCCATACTGTTACGTGCCAGAATACAGACTCATTACGATCTTCCCTCCCCCTCCCTTTCCAGTGCATCCTCCCACTTCCACCCCACCCTCCTCCCTCAAGTATGCCACCATATAGCAACGTCCTCCGAACAGTAAGGCTGTTTCACGAACTCTCTTTCCCCTCCTATCACTGAAGACTGGACTGACCTGGTATGTGTATGGTGATTGATCTGAAGATAACAGTACAGGGCGGTCTGGTCAGGAGGCGTGTTATCACAAAGCAAAGACGCCTTGAAGGGCCTGACCGTCGACTTGACCTGATCTCCGTCCTCTCTCGGACCTTCGCGACCTTGCCATCGGAAGATCTGGGTGTTTGCTGAGATATATATGTATACATGCCAACGCATGCAAGGGATCCGGGTAGAAATATTCCTGCTTTGATTAACTGTCTCAATTTCGTGTTCTTTAGCTGATCGTCAACTGAAGTGGTATGGCAAAATCATGGAGAAGGGTCAAGTTTTACTCAAGGAAATTACAGTTTCAAGAAACAGAGTGAATTCAAAGCAAAATGTGTAAAAAGAAATGGCTTCAGTCTTCTTATAGATCTCTTAGATATGGTCATTTGAACTTCAAGGTAGAAATGAAGACACTTTAACATACATTGCATCAGGGACCGTAGAAAAAGAGATTGCATACTGCCGTAAGTACGCATCACTGAGCCTTTTGTAAACTTGCGGAACAGACCTGTTTGGACAGATGTTTGGGACGTTTACTTCCGGTCATGAACTTTGCAATATGGAGTACTTTCACCATCTTGTTGGAAGATGCGTAACATTTGTAATTTACGAATGCAAAAACACGTTTTCAACATGGGTCTACTGATGAAGCATTGGTGTATGTTGTCCTTACAAAATGTGTTATTCTTAAGTGAGATTGTTTACAATTGTTGAGTGGTTATAACAAGAAGGGTGAAACAGACCGCATTGTTGCTGAAAAGAAGCCAAAATGCAACACACACACACACACACACACATACACACACACACACGCGCGCGCGCGCGCGCGCGCACGCCACACACACACACACACACACACACACACACACACACACACACTCGCACGCACGCACGCACGCACGCGCGCACACACACACACACACACACACACACACACACACACACACACACACACACACACACACACACACACTGCAAGGAAACGTTTTCTAAGCACACAATGCAAGAAAACACCTGTGCATTTTCGACAGACGTTTTCCTCAGGCGGCAATACGACTGATCAGCACATTCAATGAAGAGGGGGGGGAAAGTGACTCGCCTTCATCGCGTCCGTTCATTTTTACATCTTTTATTCAATATTTCATGGAAGGAAAGGTCATTGTTTGTCGCCTTCTGAGTTGTACGTGTAATCAAGAACGACGCAGAAAGACCTCCCAGGCGCTGTTTATGATCATCATGATGATGACAATGTCGACGACAACAACAATAATGATTATGATCATGATGATGGTGGTGTGGTGGTGGGTAGAGAGAACGATGTTAAGAAGCTGGCCACAAGCGATTCTTTTTCCTTCTTAAAGACTAAGCAACATCACTTTATCCATTCCAAAAATCGAAAGCTCGACACTCCATCTACGACAGGCTTAAAGGGTGTGAGCGTATTTATGCAAATGAGCACCTACGACTGTCAGCACGAATTCAGCTAGCCCTTGTGGCGTTGTATGACAAGTCGTTGCTCAGAGCCCACTGATTGTCTGGACTCAGCGGCGAGAAGTGTCGGTGGCCTTGCTGTCACAGGGAAACTCGCTCTCTTCAGTCTTTGGTGGTGCGTTTTGTGATTTGGGATATGGATTTGGAAGAGAGAATAGAACACGCGCGGGCGCACGCATAAATACACGCACGTGCTCATGCCCGCGCGTTTTGTTGCGCGCGCACACACACACACGCACACACACACTGGAACTTCGATAGCTCGATGGATTCAGCCATGCCAAGCAACAGCGGACATTAACACACACACACACAACAGGTAAAAGTACATGTTGTTTTTGCATAATAAACAAAAATCATTTATCGCGGTTTTGTTTTGTTTTGTTTTTATTTAGATTGTGAAAGGACAATTGTGAAAGGAAAGAAGCGGGAAATAGACGTAGACCGCCTCATTCTTCTGCTTCAGTCTGAACTTCGCCAATGGAAAGATAACTCCCGACAACAATCGCTGACTGACGACGACCAGCGTACACCATGGAGAGAGGCCTGAACAGCTGGATTGACTTCACGGTCATCGGAATCTACTTTCTTTTCGTCATAGGCGTCGGACTCCTGGTAAGACTTGCATTTCAGGGTTGTTTTTTTTTTTCTTTCATTCTTTTCATAATTCAAGGAAGAGAAAATACGCCTGTAACTGGTCCGCCGAACGAGTGGAGGAATGAACCAATACCGAGCGAAAATTACGTTCCGACGTATCGTACGACTTCAACAGGTACGACAAAAAGACAGTCACATCCCCACTCCCAATCCCTACCCCCTGCTGCCCTCACTCCCTCACCCCGTCCGTCAGCTCCATGAGAGAAACCCCAAAGAACACAGAAATGGGGCAGCTTTGATTGTATGCATCCTTCTTCAGCAAATGAAATTAATTGAAGATTATGTGGGGACTTATCATGTCTTAGACAATGGAAGAATCGGACTCAAGTAGGAGGAAAGGATCCAAGAAAAGCAAGGTGTTTTACACACACACACACACACACACACACACACACACACACACACACACACACACACTTACACACTTATACACACAAATCCATGTATGCGCTTATGCGCGCGCACGCACGCACGCATACCGTCCACACACTCTCTCTCCCTCACATACTCTCTCTCTCTCTCTCTCTCTCTCTCTCTCTCTCTCTCTCTCTCTCTCTCTCTCTCTCTCTTCTCCTTCACACGCACACACACACACACACACACACACACACACACACACACACACACACACACACACACACAGATAGAGAGAGGCTAGAGATAGAGATAAGAGACAGACAGACAGAGAGAGAGAGGGAGAGAGAGAGAGAAAAAAAAATATTGGACAATCACGGTAATTCTTCTTTGTCGTCGTCGTTCGCTATCACGGTAATTAAAGTCTTGATGGTAGTGAGAGTAGTAATGAAACTAAGTTGTCATATATATATATATATATATGACTGTCTGTCTGTAGGGTAGGGGTAGAGGCGGGCTGTGGGCAGTGAGGGGTTTCCACAGCCCTGTGTCCTTAATCATGTGCGACAAGATTGAGGTGGTGTCAACAGCCCTGTCATTCTCCTGAACAGGGAGTCCAAATCAGTCATGGGCACGGGGAGGTAGATGTCTGTATCTCGACTTCGCCGCCAGTGTGTCGCCGTGATCTTAGAATCTTAGATTAGGTCACTTGAGAATGTATCTCTGTCTGTCATTCAGTTGGTCAGTTTTAAATTTAGCACAGCTGAAATCACTCTCGGCTAGCCAAACACACCTCCACCCCTCAACTCCACCGCTATCCCTCTCTTTGTGCTGGTTAAAGAACCCATCGTTTATTTGTTTGTTAAATCTACATTCCTTGGGGGTATAGACCACTCACATTATTCATTTATTCTTATGACGGGTTTTTTTTTTTATTAGACACCAGTTACAAGCAAAGTTTTTCTTGACAGACAGTGGAATTAATGGATATGTTTCTTATGGATATGTTGGTCCACAGAGATACAAACCCACCCTGCTCATCCTCTGGCTACCTTATCCATCTTACCCCACTTCTCCTCATGCGCGCGAACACACACGTACGTGCACGCGCGAACACACACACACACACACACACACACACACACACACACACACACACACACACACACACACACACACACACACATAAATACATGCGCGCACGCACGCGCGCGCGCGCATACCGACCACACCCTCACTCTCTCTCTCTCTTTCTCTCTCCCTCTCTCTCTCTCTCTCTCTCTCTCTCTCTCACACACACACACACACACACACACACACACACACACACACACACACACACACACACAGAGGGCAGAGGGGGGGGGGGGGGGGGGGAGAGCATATTGGATAATCACGGTAATGAAAGTCATGATAGGGAGAGTAATAATGAAAATAAGTTGTCAGTGATGGCGATGTTTCTGTTTTTTTTATATCTTAGTCCATGATTGAACAGTTACTGAACCCTGCGTTTTCCTGTTTTGCAGTCGATGTGCCGGAAGAACAGAGAAAGTGTCAAAGGTTATTTCCTGGCTGGACGTACCATGCACTGGATCCCCGTGAGGCCCTGCACTGAAAACGCGCACACACACACACACACACACACACACACACACACACACACACACACACACACACACACACACACACACACACACACACACTCACAGGTATGAGAGGTATGGAGAGAGAGAGAAGAACAGACAGACAGACAGAGTCAGACAGACAGACAGACAGACAGACAGACAGATGTATATTTCTGTGTTGCGTATGTAGACTACTGCCCCGCTCCTTTACCTGGATGGTTGACAATACCCTTCCCTATCGAGTTAGGATTGTTAACGGGTAGGCCTGTCTACAGTGACAAGCTACAGTACGTATGTCCTGCTCGCTTTGCAGACCTAGCAGAAACGAGCATCGCTGGGACATGCGTCAGAAACCTCTTGTAAGTCGTTCTCTATATTCCATGAACCTGCAGGACTGGACATTGTCCTGGTGGCAGGATTCTTGTGCCAGACGCTCATCAGGAACTTGGGAAGAAGACGTAAGGCTGTTACAGCTGCTGGGAAGTCATACACAGGAGTGCGCGTTTTCAAGTGACAAGGGATCAAAATCTAGGAGGTTATTTCATTTTCAAACAGAAAATTCATGAATTCATAGGTTCTGTTCGATCTGGTTTGCTGTGTACCACTGTAATGAATGTTGCACGCCTGTAACCGTTGCTAAATGTGATCCTTTTTTTTTTTTTTGGTAGGTTCTGTGGTATAAACAGGACTGATGCTCTGGCTGTACAGATCGGGGCCTCCCTCTTCGCCAGCAACATCGGCAGTGAGCATTTCGTGGGACTGGCCGGGAGTGGAGCGGCTTCTGGAATCGCTGTGGTGTCCTTTGAATGGGGGGTCAGTGTACCATGGACTAAAGGCGTTTGTGTTGTTGCTGTTGCTCCTCTTCCTTTATCTCGTCCTCCTTCACCACCTCCTCTCCCTCTTCCTGCTCTCTCTGTCTTTTATTGTCTTGTTGTTGTTGTTGTTGTTGTTTCTTCTTCTTCTTTCTTCTTCTTCTTCTTCTCTTCTTCATCTTCATCTTTCTTCTAGATTTTGTTGGTCTTTTCCTTCTTTTTTTATCCCTTTTTCTCCTTCCGTTCTTCTTTATCTTCTGTTATCCCTATCTGCTCCATCGTTAAATTCTTCTATTTCTTCTTGCTGTTGTTGTTGTTGTTGTTGTTCTTCTTTGTTGTTGTTTTTTCTTCTTCTTCTTCTATCAGTCTATCTTCTTCTTCTTCTTCTTCTTCTTCTTCTTCTCTTCTTCTTCTTCTACACTACTACTACTACTGCTACTACTGCTGCTGCTGCTGCTGCTGCTGCTGCTGCTGCTGCCACCGCCACCACCACCACTGTATCACTGCTACCACTACTTCTACTTTTGCTTCTTCTACTTCTTCATAGTCGTTTATGTTGGGAGTGGTGTGATTTATATGCTGTTGTTACGGTTAAGCTGGGGTTGTTGTTGTGGTAGTGGTGCTGGTGGTATCCATGTCTCTAGCTGTGGAGTTTCGTTGTTATTCGTTTTCATTAGTCGTTGTTTCCGTTGTTCTATTATTCCCCTTCGTACTGGCGCTGTTGAAACAATTCCGCTTTTTTTTTTTTATGTGGTTTGCTCGTTTGATTATTGTATTCGTAATGTGCAGTTTGTTTGTTTCAGGCAGTGATCCTGCTGGTGCTGTTGGGATGGTTCTTTTTACCTGTGTATCTCACAGCTCAGGTATGACCTCTCTGATTACTTACCGTCATTCGTTATTACTACGACACAAAGTACACAGGCTTAGTCAGTCACACTCTGGTTTCATGTTCACACCTTCTAAGGTAATCTGGCAGACAGATCCATCTCTAGGAGAGAGGGGGGAGGAGGGGTGTCTTAGGAAGTGTTGTCTAACAGTGCACTGACACCGAGACAACGACCGACCGTTCAGATGGACAGCAAAAAAAAAGCGCGTTCGGTGTCGCGCGCGCAAACCAGATTCGAACTGCAAACACGGTGTTCTTTCTGCCATCAGTCCTTTCATCATTAACATCGTTATTTCCGATAAGATCCCGTTCTTTTACTTCACGTGGCTGGTATGGTGAATAACGTGGATTA
>JADBJO010000546.1:260000-265000 GCA_016801955.1 Conus betulinus | reverse complement strand
TGTGTATATGTGCGCGCACGCGCGCATGCATTTGCTTTTTTTTGGGTTTCTCTCTCTCTCTCTCTCTCTCTCTCTCTCTCTCTCTCTCTCTCTCTCTCTCTCTCTCTCTCTCTCTCTCTCTCTATTTTCCCATACCCTACCCTGTCAGTCACATTCTTCCCACCCCCTACACAATCACACAAAGATGCGCCGTGATGCAGACACAGCACTGGCAGTCAACACGAGGCGATCAGCATCAAGTCGTCATGAGGCAGTCCACCAGAGCACACTGTACTGTTGCCGAGTCACACTGGTGGTGTTCAGTGGTGCCTGTTCTGACGCAACATATGCACGATGTCACGTTAGTCTGGTGCTCTCTGACGACAATGAATGGTGAGTCAGGGAGCCAGCGTCAGTGCGCATGCCCTCGCCTTTTACTCCCCCCCCCCCCCCCCACCCCTCCATCTGTTCCCTACCCCTGTTTCCCCACGCCTCATCCCAAGGTGTTGTAGAATATCCGTCCAGCGACATTCCCAGCTGACTTGCCAAAACCGACGCACTCAACATGGACGATGAATGATGATTAAAACTAAAATTACTACAAGCGCAGAGCATTAAGGGCCAGAATATCAAAAACTTTCTATGATGATCATCGAGGATGAGGATTACTGAGGAAATTTGAGCAACACTGTCCGAGACGCATCCGTTGAGTGGATGTAAACTCGACTGTGTGGTTCCAGTATTCATATTTGAGCGAATAGCAGACTCAGATCGAAGTAGAAACCTACTGGGTCAAACATTCTCTGCAAATTGATACCTCTGGTGGATATCAACTCAGTTCAGCATGCAAGTCCGCGACGACAGCTGTACGAAGGCAGCAAGTCCATGATGCTCTGATGCTCTTCTTCTCCTTCTCCTTCTTCTTCTTCTTCTTCTTCTCTCTCTCTCTCTCTCTCTCTCTCTTGACATTAGATTTGAAAGAATTGTGGCTGTGAGTAATAAGCTTACACAAGAGGCATATTTCATTAATTTTCACATGATCAGTCATCAACTCTGCTACAGGTGATCGTCCAGAGGGCGCTGGCAGCACGGAACATGGCGCATGCACAGGCATCTACGCTTATGGCGGGCTTTCTAAACTGACTCCTCTGTTTCTCATCATCATTCCCGGCATGATCAGTCGGGTGCTGTATCCAGGTGGGTCACAGTTCTGATGTGTTGGGAAGATCACCGGCGAGCATAACCTGATAAACTGAGGAATGGGAACATGCAGAGGTTGTCATCTAATCTTCTTCAAATAAAGGCACGGTGACTCACTAGCATACTTAACAGTTCAAAAAATGAATCACTTTTATGCCTCGCACCAGTCGCAATATTAAAGCAATAATATTTCGAAGCATGGCGATGTCGGGATGTCTACAGGAAAGAGGGTGGAGGATGCGAAGAGGGAGGAGAGTGGAGAGGGCGAGAAAAGGGGGGCGGACAGGGGGTTGAACGAGGAGGAGGGATGAGGGGAAACAGCTATGACGAAATAAAACGATACCATACAAGACAAGACAGTAAGGTACACTGGGATAACCATATCAGGGAAACTGGTGTTCACGATCCTATCTCACACTACACTGACACCACCAGAATAACAACACGTTAAGATCGGCGACGAAAATGACATTTTTCAATGTTCAGGTTTCGGCGTCAGGGAAATTCGAACTCGCAGCATCTGACTCCGAACTCCTGAAACCTCCACACAGCCAATCTGGCCCCCAAACGCCACTTTCGCCTGGTACTGATCAATGCATGTGTGTGCTATGTCCAAGATATGGTGGCCTGTGCGGACCGGGATACGTGCATGGACGTGTGTAACAACCCGTCCGGTTGTTCCAATGTCGCCTACCCTCTTCTTATTCTGCTGCATGGCTCCAACTGGTTTGTTTTTCTTGTTTGTTTTCTTTTTGTTGATTGGTTTGTTGTTTGTTTGTTTGTTTTGTTGAACAGGAGGGGTGCAGAGAGAGTGGATGGTGATGGTGTGGAGGAAATGGGGAGAGAAATTTTTGTCCTGTCTTCTGTCCTGTCTCAGTGTCATAACATTCTTGTCAGTCCCTCAAGTACTGACTCTCAGGAACAATCACTATTAGGCTCCGTGGAGGTAACTCACCGAAGGAACAACTGCTCTGCTGCTGAGTTACTTCGATGGTATTGTTTGCTGCTTGTTCAGATTCAACGTACACATACTGGACTTTTATCTACTAAACTGCCAAGTGAAGACAATGATCGCCTGAAGTTTTCGAATCCAGAGTATGGGATTATCCCCATCGATTCCGAAGGATCCGTTAAACATGTGTGTGGATTGAGGGGGCTAGTAGTTTAGTCTGTGTATGTGTGTGTGAGTGTGTGTGTGTGTGTGTGTGTGTGTGTGTGTGTGTGTGTGTGTGTGCGCGCGGGCGTGCATGCATGCCTGCGTGCGTGTGCTCGTGTGTGTGTGTGTGTGTGTGTGTGTGTGTGAAGAGAGAGACGATAACAATGATTTATCGCTTAGGCGTTCAGCCCATTGCAAAGGGGAGTCAGGAATGGGGGTGTTTACATTACAAGCCAAGGAATTGCCATCATTAACACAGAACAAACGTGTTGAATGTGTAATGACAAGGAAGCCATGTCACTCATTGCACACAGTGTCCGGACTGCCCCTTGCAACACACAACGGTGAATAGGTGGCCCACAACAATGCAACGTGCATACCTAACCTCAAGTCTTAAAGAGAGAGAGAGGGAGGAGGGAGAGAGAGAGAGAGAGAGAGAGAGAGAGAGAGAGAGTGTGTGTGTGTGTGTGTGTGTGTGTGTGTGTGTGTGTGTGTGTGTGTGTGTGTGCGCGCGCGCGCGCGCGCGCGCGCGTGTGTGTGTATGCCTGGCTGGCTGTCTGTGCTTACTGCTTTTAATCTATGTATCTGTCAATCCATCCATCCATTCATCTATCTGTCGGTCAGTTTTATACCTATTTATCTGGCTGGCAAGAGTACTGGAACTAACAACTGGCAAAAAGTTAAGGGCCGTTGCCAACGCTGTCTCCTAGACCAAAACACTACAGCCAGTGTTAAGAAGAAGAACGGACGCAAAATCTTCCAAATTTATTTCAAAACAATTCATTGGACCATTGCACGAAATCAACAAATCAAACGCGGACAGCGGGCTGTATATCCAATCACCCTTTCTCAGGATCGTCACATAAGCCACAACTGAATACTGCACCATTCAGTACCGAGTGTAGCCACCGTTTGCCGCCAGGCAAGCGGCACAACGTCGACGCATGGAGTCCACCAGGGTCCGAAGAGTGTCCCGCGGTATGACCTGCCACTCCTGCTGCAGAAGGAGAGTGAGTTGGGCCACGTCAACAGGCGGGGGGTGGTTGTGGGCTATCCGCCGTCCAAGGACATCCCAGAGGCGTGCAAATTGGAGCCAGATCGGGTGAGCGAGATGGCCACTGCATCCGGATGATCCCCTCTTGCTGCAGATGATCGTCCACGACACGGGCTCGGTGTGGACGGGCGTTGTCGTCTTGGAAACACAGCAGCGTTACCCATGGCCTGAAGGGCGGGCTGGATCAGGGGCCTCACAATCTCGTCACGGTACCGCACCCCCTGTCAGCATGCCTTGAATGACGTACAGGGGAGTTCTGTCTTGACGACTGAAGCCACCCCAGACCATCACAGAACCCCCTCCGTAACGATCCACCTCACGAACTGTGGCGTCAGCAAAACGTTCTCCTGGCCTTCGCCACACTCGGGTCCTGCCGTCATTGAATGCCAAGGTGAAGCGGGACTCATCTGTGAACAGCACTCGAGACCATTGCTGCCTCGTCCAGCGAACGTGATGACGACACCAGTCCGCCCGTGCTCTGCGGTGAGCTGGAGTAAGTGGTACTCGGACTGCTGGTCTCCCGGGATGACAGCCCGAACTCGTGCAAACGGTTTACAAACTGTCCTTCTACTGACATTGACATTTGCAGCCTGCAGGCTCTCACGCCTTAAGGTGGATGAGGTGACAGTCCGATTGCGTAGGGCAGACAGCAGGAGGAATCGGTCAGCATGTCTGTCGGGTACACCGAGGACGGCCTGATCGTGGCCGATCCTGCACGCTGCCAGTGGCCTGAAACCTCTCTACAAGACGTTGGATGGTGGAATGGGACACGTTCAGACGCCTAGCTACCTCGAGGCCAGAAATCCCTTCGTCAATCAACGCTAAGGCACGTCCACGATCGGCAGGGGCAGGGTCCAGTCTTTGCCTTTGTGCCATGCTTTTTTGGGCTGGCGTAGACGACCGTTCTGTTTACAGATTTGTGGCCAACGGCGTCTGATTTGTGTTCATGAACGAGGTGCCATGCACGTGCATCATGATTGACCACGAGCATTTGCCCCCTTTTTTTTTCAAACTCATACGCTCCCACAGGCACCCGTTTTACCCGTTTTACGTGGTTTCCGCACGTGCAGCTGCGCTCCACCTTGTACCGCAGTGGGTTTTTAGGTGTTTTGATCTGTTAAGGAACATCTGTTCAATATGTCTAACCAAGTTTGGGTCATTGTGACTTCCTTTGAAGCCTGTTATTTACACACTCAGACACTAACGTCAGAATGACAGGTGGCCCTTGACTTTTTGCCAGTAGTATTATTTACCCACTCGTATCCTTTTAAAGACGAAGCAACTCCGTGAGGTGTATTCCATGCGATATATATCATTCACACTATAAAGCATGTTCTTGTAGAGTGCTGGGACTTAAAGCTGTCAAACGCAGACCCGTTATAGCAGATTCCATGAAAACCTCGTTCAGACATGTTCCCCCCGGATGCGATCTTTCAGTCCTGAAAGAGAAAACATTTCCTTTTCATCTGGTTTTAGATTTTCAAAAAAAAAAAAAAACGAAAGTTTCAAGTAAATTTTATATGTTTAAAAACTGTTTATTGAGCATTATTTAACATCTATTTTAAGACTTGATTTTGTCAAGGTGACAGCCCAGATGTGGCATCTTGTGGT
>JADBJO010000546.1:255000-257500 GCA_016801955.1 Conus betulinus | reverse complement strand
ACTGTCTGGCTTTATCTCGGGGGCGTTTTGTTTAATACTGTCTGGCTTTGTCTCAGGGAGAGTTTTGTTTTAATACGGTCTGGCTTTGTCTCAGGGAGCGTTTTTTTTTTTATACTGTCTGGCTTTGTCTCAGGGGGCGTTTTTTTTTAATATTGTCTGGCTTTATCTTAGGGGGGGGCGTTTTGTTTAATACTGTCTGGCTTTGTCTCGTGGGGGGGGGGGGGGGGGGGGGGCGTTTGTTTATACCGTCTGGCTTTGTCTCAGGGGGTGTTTCGTTTTAATACTGCCTGGCTTTATCTCAGGGGGCGTTTTGTTTAATACTGTCTGGCTTTGTCTCGGGGGCGTTTTTTTTAATACTGTCTGGCTTTGTCTCGGGGGCGTTTTTGTTTAATACTGCCTGGCTTTATCTCAGGGGCCGTTTTGTTTTGATACTGTCTGGCTTTGTCTCAAGGGGCGTTTTGTTTTGATACTGTCTGGCTTTGTCTCAGGGAGAGTTTTGTTTTAATACTGCCTGGCTTTGTCTCAGGGGGCGTTTTGGGGAGTGCTGGCGGGTCAGGCGACAGGGTGACCCGACTGGTTCTGGACTTTGTCTACCCTGCTCCCGGTTGTGGGCACCAAGATACAAGACCCTTTGGTGTCCAAGGTAATGGGGACAATGTGTGTGTGTGTGTGTGTGTGTGTGTGTGTGTGTGTGTGTGTGTGTGTGTGTGTGTGTGTGTGTGTACATGTGCGTGTGTACGTGTGTGTACATGCGCGCGCGCGCGCGCGCGCGCGCGTGTGTGTGTGTGTGTGTGTGTGTGTGTGTGTGTGTGTGTGTGTGTCCGGTTATCCTATCTGGACTTTGTCTATCCTACTCCTGGCTGCAGTCAGCAAGATTCTACATCTAATGTTAATGTCCGAAGTAAAATATGTCTGTCTGTCTGCCTGCCTGTCTGTCTGTCTGTCTCTGTGTGTCTTCGTGTGCACAGGAATTATTTGCAATTGTGTAAGGTGTCTGTGGGGCGTGTGTCTGTGTGCGCTGATACAAATGTTTCCATACTTAATGAATTTTGAATTTACGTACAATAACCGACCTCATACACACAATACTTGATGCCATGTTTTAAAATAAGTTTGTTTTTCTTATTGAAATTAAATGTTTTGACTGGCTGAGTGATTATCCGCTGTGACACCTTTGAAATAACGTCAGTGATACTTCAGACTAAGTGTGCTTATAATCAAAATTGGGGGGGGGGGGGGGGGGGGGGGGGAATTCAAATGGGGTTTCAGATGTTTGTGAGAGACAGCTTTCATACGCCTTTTATTTAAAGTATTAGACGCATTTCAATTGTGCCATTTGGTAATATACTTTGTCAAGTGTAATATTCTTCATTTTAGATTTAAATGCACTTTGAGTTGAATACAATTATGTTTTGTTTCTGTTAACTTCCGATTTAAATACATTTCATTTCGAGAGAAAATGAAAGTCATCCGTTTGTTTTTCAACTGGAACCTACTTCTTGTCAAGACCTCAACGAAAAGGTCTCTTTATTCTATTATACCTGTTGAAGGTTGTAACATTTTTTTTTTTCATTTTATTCTGTGATTAGAGGGGGGGGGGGGGGGGGGGGGTGGTAGGTCACTGAGGTCATTGAGGTAACAGACTCAATTTTGTGCACTTTTAGATTTGTTGTTTTTTTTTTTAATAGGTTCACTTCACCTATTTCTCCATTATCGTGTTGGGAGTGACCGCCCTTGTTGCGATCATCGTAAGCCTGACCAAGCCGCCTCAAGACCCTCGAGAGGTTGTTCTCTTTCTGTCTATTTCTGTCTCCGTCTCTGTCTCCGTCTCTGTCTCTCTCTGTCTCTCTCTCTCTCTCTCTCTCTCTCTCTCTCTCTCTCTCTCTCTCTCTCTCTGTCTTTTTCCCTCCCCCCTGTGTGTGTGTGTGTGTGTGTGTGTGTGTGTAAAGAGAAAGGTAGCAAGAGAAGGATTGTGATGTGTCTGTATATGTAAAAGCATACTGTGTGATGCTTGTTGTGTGTATAGAAAGAGGAAGTGTGAGAAAAAGAGAAATTTAGAGAGATGTGATGAATAAGTATATATGTAAACACTTTGCTCTGTGTGTGTGTGTGTGTGTGTGTGTGTGTGTGTGTGTGTGTGTGTGTGTGTGTGTGTGTGTGTGTGTGTGTGTGTGTGTGTGTGTGTGTGTGTGTGTGTGTGTGTGTGTGTGTGTGCAAACTGAAAACGTGCTGAGAGAACAATATAGACTTGTTTATCTTCATACGTTAACAAGTTATTGAATGCGCACTAATGCTGTGTGATACAGACAAACAAGACGAGAGAGTTGAGAGAGAGTATGTATGACGTATCTGATGCATATGTTAGCCAATATGTAATCGCTTGCGCGCTGATTGTACGTAGATATAGAACGAACGCGAAAAAAAAAAAAAAGACGTGTCATATATCTGCATGTATCAGTAAAATTATTATTATGTGTGCAATATCGAAAGAAACACAGAG
>JADBJO010000546.1:245000-250000 GCA_016801955.1 Conus betulinus | reverse complement strand
GTCACATAGAGACAGAATGACATTACCAGTACACTAAACATTAATACAGAAGTGAATCCAGATGCTGTGTTTCTAACGTCAAATCATAAACTTCGCGAATGTCCATCAGTAAACAGAACTCGGAGGTTTGCATGGTGAGCGAGCGTCAGTGTAAAAGAAGGAAAAAAAGAAAATGGGTGACATTTGAGAGTGGAGGCCTCACTCACTAAAAAAAAAAAAATTAAAAAATGTTAAAATAGGCAGCTGGAGAGAGAAAAAGAAACAGTGAAAATGAACATTATGGGTGTGATGATAGGGAGGGAGTTCAAGTCTTGACCGATACAGCATGGCGGGGGCTGTACCCTGCTCTTCCTGTAATGGCATACTTTTGCGGCTCCTTGCAATTTCAAAGAAAGTAAACAAAGAAATTTCCTGGGTCAGCTGTCTGACCTAGATCCGCACCACAATTTGAAACTTTGTTCTGGAGTCACATTTCCATCTCTCCACCAAGTTTCTTACCAATTGGTTCATTAGTTTTTTGCAAACTGGTACATTCATCGTTCAAAAAATCATACCTTGGGTATTTCAAATTAAAAAAGTCTCTTTCAAAGGGAAGTTATATTTGGAGCGAAGAGGTTGGGTACGTCGGGGATATGGGAGTTGAACGAGCGCTTCCTGTTGAAAACCCTATAATTATTATGACTTCCTGTGGCTGTTTTTTTTTTTTTACTGTGTTGTTTATAGCGTAAAACGCCGGGTTTGGGCAATTGGTAAAGCGTTCATAGTCATGTGTTACGAGTTTGAATAACGCTGGTGCCCAACATGAAAACTGCTTTCCTCACAGCCCGTCTCAATGTGTTGTCGTTCTGGTGGTTCCTGTGGCGAACGTGGGATGGCTATCACCCGTCCTATCTATCAAAGTAGGTGAACGTGGACATTAAATCTGAAGCTTTCCCAAGGGAAAATATGCGAATTCTTAAGAAAGTGTCCCCCAACCCCCTCCCTTTCTCAAAAGTTCGACTGTGTTACATCAAATCTGGTGGTTAAGTGGGAAAAAAAAAAACTGCAATGCTAACGCTGCGAACATTCTAACCTATTTAAACGGATGCCATATTAAAGATACCACAAGTTATGCTGTGAGGTCATCAGCTTTTGCCGGTAATTCATGCTGACTAGCGGACGATTGGCAGCCTAACAACACAGAGAGTAACAAATAGTCTGCCCAGCCATATGTCGCATACAGACACACTTTTAACGGACTCATACTGATGTTAATGAAAGTCGGGGGGAAAATGAGACAATTTTGGATGCGGCCGCCTGCGAGGGACTGAACTAAGCAGCGTAGGTTCAATGCCCTTGAAAGATCATAAAACAGAGAAAACAATCGAACAAACCTTAATCAAACAAGCAGCGTACCCGGGGGAGCGAAAGCGTCTGCCAAGGTCGAAAGGATCGTTGACCCTGCTCTTTGATCTGGATCCACACTCTAACTACATTCAGTTCGGTTGTTGTTGTTGTTGTTGTTTTTTTTTTCTTCCTCCTCATTCAATCATTTTACCAAAGTTGATTAAAAAATCGGTTCACTGGTTTGGACATGTTGTTGTTGTAACCTGGCTAAAAAGACTCCAGGGATCATCCGAACAACCAAAGTACTTGAACACTGTTGTACAAATGCATCAGCTGGGGATGAAAACATTACGTGTATGACCGTTTTTGATTAACCGCCACATGGGCAGCCACACTCCGACTTCGGGGGATTTTGGAGGCTGATAATGTTATGCTTGGAGCTTCTCACAACTGAAGACAATCCCCGCATAACTATGCAGAGCATAACAACATTTTTGATGTAGCCTTGGGTGTTCTAGCCTATGTCAATTGGCCTGACACAGCCTTAACCTAAGGCGGACTGGTTTGGACATAATATTGATGAGGGATAAACAAACTTACATGGGTTAAAAGATAACCCCTTTGGTGGTGGTAATTTCAGACAATTTGGGTGGAATGAAAACGGTCACATACACCAAAATCCATACCAGCTAAGGATCGATGAGGAGAATAGTTATGTATGTTTCAAAAAAAAAAAAAAAAACCGTCAAGAATGGAAATAATATTGGACAACGTTTACGCGGGCTAGGACGTTTATCCATTGACGCTTCAAATCTGGTCTTTGTCGTTGCTGTTTGCTTTGTGGGAAAATTAAAATAAGTGCACACACGCAGGTGCGTTAGTGGGTGTCTGTGTCTGTGTGTGTATACGTTGCGCGAGCGTGCACACGTGAATATGTGTCTGTGCCTCTGTGTGGCTTATACGTGCAAGTGAAAGACCAAAGGGGGTGAAAGGGAAGCGGAAAAATGGTGCCAAATTGAGCCGAATCTGCCTTAATTCTGTGCACTGGTGGTATGAATTCTTTTCTTTCTTTCTTTTTTCTCTTCTTGTAATTCATGCTTATCAAAAACCGATTGCATAATCTCAGTCGATTCATCACTTTAGAACACATGATTAGATTTATCATAAAGAGTTACACTTTGATATCATAACAGTCATCCTGTGTTTTCGGTGCTAGTATACCAACCGTTCCAAAATGGTGTTCGGTTCAATCAAAACGTGTTCTCCACTTATTTTTGGTAAATCATCAGATTTTATAGAATCGCGTGGATTGCGTGTTGACATTCAGAATATGTTTGCTGGTGAATGTTTTCGCTTGTTTTCAATATTAACGAAAGAAAACAGGTTGCATCCATGTTTGGAGCTGAGTTGGACTCTTTTTCCTTTTCTGCAGGGAATGCTCAAGAATTTAGTTCTTCATCAGCCTTGTCTACATTGCATGTACACATTCACCTCATACGACATAACACCACTGCTTTCACTATTACACATTTTCTTACGATACGGAATTACACAGACCGATCGATCTCATGCTCGTGTTCAGTTTCAGGCAATGAAAACCTGTTATCAGAGACTTTGACACTTATCAGTATGCTAGAGTCATGTGGACACAATTTCTGGCTTTTTACAGCTCCTGATGTGTGTGTTTTCGTTGAAAGTAAGCTTTCTCATGAAAGACCACGTGTCAATGATCTGACAAAAAGTATATCTTGAAATCAGTCGATCTCTGTCAGGAGATTTTTTACCACTGAATCATCGAATACTTGATTATGTTCCTTCTTATCCCCATTATTGACTACTGTAATTTCTTACCTACCATTCCTCCAAAATAATACTGACCACACTCCAAAAGTGAAGAGCTGCGCGAAAGACAGAACCCACTGTTACCCATCGAGCTAGACTGCGCTGGTTCCCTGCATATCTGGAAACGGATTACAAGATTGCCTTAATCATTTTGGGCTCCACACCTGCATATCTTCGGTTTCATGTTCCATTTGATCCCTTCATTTCTCACGTGATACCTGCAATTTCGCCATCCTGCCAGACACAAGAAACTCAAAGGCAGTTTGTCTTCTCTCAAGCTGACGCTATTGTCTGGAACAAACTCACTTTTACTGTCAGCCAAAACATATTCTTTACATTTTCCAAGTCTGCACTTGAAAAGTTCTTCCGTAACTAGTATAATTAGTTTTATCCTGCTGCGAACATCTGATTACTACCCCCCCCCCCCCCCCCCCCCCCCACCCAGAAAGCTGCACACACACACACACACACACACACACACACACACACACACACACACACACACACACACACACACACACACACGTACGCACGCACGCACGCACGCACGCACGCACACACACAAATATGAGCTCGCGCGCGCGCGTGAATAGATTTTCATTCAAGTGATTATGCATTAGTAGGTGTACTGCCTGCCTTTTTACTTTCCTCGCATTTTGTCATGTATACTTGTCATTTTTTTTTTTCAATTCATAAACGCTCAGAGCTTATCGAATTACAGCGCTAGTAAGAAAAAAAAAGCATAATACCATGATGACAACGATGACGATGATGATGATGATTATGGTAATGACAGTCGTTGTTACTGCCTGGGTTTTGCGTACAACGTGCTACAACAATCTTTTTGATGTTAGAATTTATTTTCAGCTTGACAGCTGTGACACGCTTTATGTGGAAAATGAAGAACCCAATGGAAATATACTGAGTTGCTAGATATCCAGAGCATCGTACTAATTATCTAGAGAATGTACAGAATCATGCCGCCAGTCTAATTTTCAGATATTCGCTTACTCGGTTTCAAGTCTCCGAATTTGCAGGCTCCATCGTCTCTTTTGAATCTTTTGAATCTGAGATAAGGTTCTGCAAATTTATTCGTGAAATCCCTGTAAAATGAATATCCAATGTTTCATGATGCTGTCCCCCATCTGTCAACACTCGAAATCTCTAAAACGCTCCGGTTTCATCAGATTCCTAGTTACGTACTTTGAGCCTCTCTCTCTCTCTCTCTCTCTCTCTCTCTCTCTCTCTCTCTCTCTCTCTCTCTCTCTCTCTCTCTCTCTCTCTCTCTCTCTCTCTCTCTCTGTCTCACACACACACACACACACACACACACACACACACACACACACACACACACACACACACACACACACACACACACACACACACACACACACACACACACACACACACACACACGGGCGAATGGGATGGGATGGGATAGACGGATTTGGAGCAATGCATTACAGGGACTCGTAGATGGACTCGTAGATGAAACATGATTATTCTACTTCGAAAAAATGCATGTGCGCAAGTGCAGAACTGGCAAAAGAAAAGCCTTGGTAAAAATCTTCTCGAAAGAATTAAGATGAAGACACTTAATGGAAAAATATACGCACAATTTGGAAAACAGAATATATTGAATTTGAAAAGAAATGATTTCCGTATCTGAACAAAATACCGAGTGAGGAGGTTGTTTAAAAAAAAAAAAAGCCATAATATCTTTCCTTATCGCTTTTCTTTTTGCGACAGTTGTTACGATCCACTTACATCGTTGTTGCTCACTTACAGCAACCTCTGTGTGTGTGTGTGTGTGTGTGTGTGTGTGTGTG
>JADBJO010000546.1:237500-240000 GCA_016801955.1 Conus betulinus | reverse complement strand
TAATTGAAAAAGGTCAGTCCTGAATAGGTTCATTGATTGAAATCTGATGGTGATATTGTCTTTGCTCTGTTCATGTCAAAACTTGACCGATATCTTACACAATGAAACTGACCCTGATCTTTGATGAGGAATGCTCTGTTTGTGAGGAAGGTATGGGGTTACATGAAAAGGAAGATAACCTAGTTTATACTCAATTCAAACAAGGTGTGTTTTAAATGGTTTTTTTTTTTTTTTCTTGAGGCCTTTTTATTGTCAAGCTCTCCCTACAGTTTCTTCCAGCTTATAGAAAGGGTCCATATGTTCAAAATATTGGATTTAACTCAATTTTGGAGTGTACAAGAGAGAGAGAAAGAGACAGACAGACAGACAGACAAAGACAGACAGAGAGAGACAGAGACAGAGAGATCTTTCAGAAGTGATATGTGCTGAATTTTTGGCGATCGCATGCTTATCGTGTCCTATCTGCAAGCGGTGCATTTGTTTTGTGCATGACCGAGTAGTAGTAGTAGCAGTCGTAGTAGTAGCTGTGGTGTGGTGGTGGTGGTGGTAGAGGTAGTGGTAGTAGTAGTTATTGGTGTAGAAGTAGTAGTTGTAGCAGCACCAGCAGCGGTAGTAGGCCCTAGTAGTAGCAGTAGTCGTAGTAGTAGTAGTAGTAGTAGTAGTAGTGGTGGTGGTGGTGGTGGTGGTGGTGGTGGTGGTGGTGGTGGTGAGTGATAGCAGTAGTAGTAGGGACTGCCTTCCATTAGCTCAGGTCTCGCGACCAATCAAAATGTCCCCTCATTATTCAATTCACTTACGATGAAATTCTTGTAGATCTGGATGAAAACTCCCCTGATCCTCATTCCTCACAGAGAGTGGAGATGCAGGTATCTTAAAGGTTCTGGACATGAGGAATGTTCGCATTTCTTTACATTTTATAGCACATCTTTGCATCTTTTCTATTTACACTGACCGCCGTTTCAGAAGCAGGCATCATGTTGTATGTGTAAATGTTGAGTGACATGTTCCCAACGGAGAGTCCTCATCACAGAGCTGAATACTTCATGCCAATTCTGGTTTGTTTTAAGAACAGTTAGGAGCACACGACACGAGTTCGTTCTTTTGCATATTTGTTTTAGATCCTGGAGGGAGAAGGATGGGAGAGGGTCAGAGTGATGTTTGTGTTTTGGTTCTTCTTCTTCTGTTGTGTGGCCACAATCAACACGCTGATTATTTTGCCACAGATATATTTATATGATAAAGCATCAGACAATACCTTGCTTTCACGGAGTGGTGTGGGTGTTTTTTTGTTTCAGGCAGTAGTATTGGTGTTTTTGTTTCATGACGTGGTGTTGTTTTGCTTTTGTTTAACAAGGAATGGAGAGAGAGAGGGGTGGAGCAGGGTGGAATGGGGGGGGGGGGGGGGGGCAGGAGTCAAAAAAAGGATAGAAAGAAACAAAGCGATATCCATTTTCTGTTCTTATCAGGTGAAAATGCACATTCCCACCAAAGTCAGTAACTGATGTAACTACTGAGGTGGTTAACACGCATGCGCGCACCCATGAGAGAGCAAGCGAGAGAGAGAGAGAGAGAGAGAGCGAGCGAGCGAGAGAGAGAGAGAGAGAGAGAGAGATGATGATGATGATGATGATAATCTTTATTTCCAAGGGTAACAGATAAGCAAACACATGCTTTTTTTCATCGAGCCCTTGCCCCGTTAAGGGACTAAGTATGACTAGCGACTAAGACTTACAAAACTCTAAAGAGAGAGAGAGAGAGAGAGAGAGAGAGAGAGAGAGAGAGAGAGAGAGAGAGAGATCACCTGTCTGGTTGCGCCACATGACTCAGTCCTGCACCACTTATACTTGTGAGTTTCTTGCTTGAAATATGAGATATTACTTATATGATAAAAAACATCAGACAATACCTTGATGTAAAATTATATTTGTAACTGATTTACTAGAACGCTGAACCATGTGCAGTTATATTTCAAAGGTCGAAGTGTGATATTTTCATATGTCAGTATAAACAATCAGGAATGTCTATATGTAATGAGATTGAATGATAACATTCATGAAATGAATGGCCATGTTGGTGGACAAGGATCTGGGGTTTGACTTTTAACAATAGATTTGAAAGAAAGTACTATGCCGCCAAACAAAAAGAAACAATTTAAGTTGTCCTTTTATCCTCACATCCAGTGAGTGGTGAATAAAGATAACCAGACATTGGGAGTTATTATCAGAGGTTTCCATATTTACACAAACATACTTTTGTCCTAATTCTCCATGGGACCTCATTAGCAATATGCAAACTTAACATGGTGCTCGACTGCAGGGAGTACAAATAAGATAAGATATAGATAATGTTGCTTATAGCCCAGCCGACCGCAAAGGGCCATATCAGGGCTGTCACCACGTTCAAATCAACTCACACAGGTCATTCATCCACACAATTCTTTAAAAGACATCGTCTAAAATCTCATCCAAAACTTTGTTAAAAATCTTTCCACTGTAAAATC
>JADBJO010000546.1:172500-227500 GCA_016801955.1 Conus betulinus | reverse complement strand
ATATCATAGAAGGAACAATATATTTATCAAAAACACTTACCTTCAGCAAAGAATCCACACAGTTCACATGATGTAAGTAATCCAAAAATGATATACACATGAGCAGAAAAACCAAAACTTTATGTGCACACTGTAATCCTTTTCTTCATGCTCTCTATCCTCCCATACAAGTTCAGTTACACTTCTGAGCACTTGGTATGACCTACAGAGAATAGTTTATTTATGACAACTGCATAACACAAAAAAAATTTGACCACAAAATGCTTGATTGTGTTCAAAATCGTGTGATAGTGTTCAAAATCTTGTGATCGCAGGAACTGAAAGTAGGACTTGTAATTCAAATCTGTATAAAACTACTACAGAATACATGAAGAATGGTCTAAGGGAAGCAACTGCAAAAAAAAAAAAAAAAAAACCTAAGCTGTCCCTGAAACGAGAGATTCATTGCCCTTTAATGAAAGGCAGTATGATTTAAAAATCATCAAAATGTGTCAGAAGTATGCGTCCGACATGTCTTCAAGCAATGTGAACAGTGTTGGAAGCCCACTTCCGACAAGACTCGATTGAGTTGATCTGGGCTGAAACATTGCAAGCAACGATTAAATTTTTGTTTTTGAAGGTTTAAAACAGACTTGCATCTCACAGATGATGAAGGTAGGATGCTCAGAAAAGTATTTGACAAAGTTGATGAAAACCTAGGTCAGTACGGTGAGTACCCTTTCTGAGCATGTTGAGTAAAATCATTCTCATAGACTGAATGCATTTTTCATCATCACGGAGCCGTGTCATTTTTTTTTCTTTTTTTTAATAATAGTATTTTGTAAATTTAGTGTTGATAAATTGCTGTTAGTTTACTTTAGTCCCCTTCTTGTGCTTGTGCAGATATGTTGATGTGTAGGTAATATGTCTGGTCTGTTTATTTGTAACAGATCAAAACATGCCTATACATTCTGAAGATTCACAACACACACACACACACACACACACACACACACACACACACACACACACACACACACACACACACACACACACACACACACACACACACACACACACAGTGACACTTAACTTCACCTGCTAAGCACTATCACTAAATTAGATGCCAGCCTTTTTTTTAATGAAATTGTTTTCTTTTGAGTTCATTTTTGTGTTGATTGTTCAGTGGCAATCCAAAGCGTGTTCAGACTGGGGAGGTCCTGTGCATGCCCAATGCATCAGTCACCACAGTGAAAGCTTCAGCCGCAGGACAGAAGGCAGAGAGCATGAAAACACAAGGAGAGGAACAACTCAGGGTCATGGCTCAGAAACAACTCAACACCAAGTTGACAATGCAGGAGTAAGTTTTCATTTGGCTTCAAAAATTATTAGAAGATTGAAGGAAAAAAAAAAAAAAAACTTTGTATGCCTTCTGTGTTATAGGAAGACTTTTGATGTAGTTATTGAATAATCTTTGTTATTGTTTGTTGTTTTTAACAAGAAAAGAAGATTTTGTAAGACAACATCCTCTTCCTTCAGCCACAACTGAAATGTCCGCAAAATGTGAAGCTTGTAATTGTATCATTTGAAGCTTGTCTCCAGTGTAGTTGTTTATATCTATTAAAGAATGGGGGGGGGGGGGGGGGGGGGGGTTTAGGAGACAAGCATTCTGCATTGTATGATGTACACACCTGCATTCAAGTTGGTAATTTTTTTAAGCAATTTTAGCGAGGATCTGTGACACCATGTTTATTTTTAAACTGAACGTGCAACATTGCTAATGGGTCTGCTGTTTGGGCCTTATTTCTTTCTTTCTATATCTTTCTTTCTTTCTTCCTCTTTGTTGATGTTGTTCTCTTCTTGATTTTACTCTGATTCACTTATTTTTTTTTATAAGTATAAATGTAAATATCCCGCAAGTCTGAGTCCAAAACTTGACCAAAGTTTTGCGCAGTAGTCTGAAGCAGTATGATGAATTTTAATTTGCTGTCAGAAATATCAGCCCTCCCCCTCCACCTCCCCCTTTTCATTTTTCTTCCCTGCCCACATACCCTCCAACTTGACCTCCCACTTTGCCAGTTTCTCTTTGCTTTTGTAGATATTGTATACTCAAGGGAAAAGATTGGCTATTAGGTATCACACATGCACACACACACACACACACACACACACACACACACACACACACACACACACACACACACACACAGAAGCTTATGTTGGGTTTCATCAGCAGTGTGCATGTGTGTGTATGTGTGTGTGTGTATGTGTGTGTGTGTGTCAGTGTGTGTGTGTGTGTGTGTGTGTGTGTGTGTGTGTGTGTGTGTGTGTGTGTGTTTTTTTTATATTAGGCAACATTGCTAAGCAAAGGAAAGCACATGAAATGATGGTTCAAATAGATTTCCAAGACTTACCAGAGGGTTGTAATAAAACTGCTAAAATTCTTACATTGGTATTAGATTAAAAGATGTTTTCAACTCCTAAAAATGCAGTGGAATAAAAAGAATATTTTGCTGATTACCCAGTTATAATGAAATTCCAATGATCGTTAACCGTTTCTCATGTTTATGCCCTTCTGATCCCCTTCATCTCTATGTTCCTTCTTGACAGTTGGGTTCTTCTAACGACAACGCTCTGCTTAACATCACTCAATTTCAAACAAAAGCCTATGGCAATCGCACTTTTTCTTTTCAGGGTCCAGTTTTTTTTTTGATAAACTCCCAATATCTTGGCGTATTTCAAACTGTCTTCCTTCAAAGCATCTCTTAAAAACAACCCTGCCCGCCTGTCAATAGCAGTTCTTTCTTCCCCTTCCCCATCAGATTAATTCTGCTACTGTGTGTGTGTGCTGTTGTGTGCACTGTTGTAAGACTATGTGTGTGGGATCGTGTGTGCATGTGCGTGTGTGTGTGTGTGTGTGTGTGTGTGTGTGTGTGTGTTTGTTTGTTTGATCCATACCACAGATGAACAATGATTTACTCCTAAATAAAAGATGGACTGTAATTTAATGCATTCTTTTTTTTCTTTTTCTGACATATGCATATAGGGAGTAGGTCAATAGCTTACAATTTATGCAAATAAAGCTGAAAATTTCAATTATAACCTCACCGGCTTATTGTCCTTGTTGGTTTTTTTTCTTGTGGATATAGATCAAGAGAGAGAATGATTGATTGATTCACATGTAGGACCTCAGTTTTGAGTCTCATCTGAAAGATGGAGTGGGGGTGTGTTGACAGAACAGATGTCAATTACAAAGGGAAAATCTCTACTTACATGGCACTTTCAAGCTTTAACTGAGCCCATTTTTCATGTAAAGATGTTATTTAACAATACTGTTTCTCAGGTACTGTGAGCTTGGATATTGTAGTGCTTTGTCCACCTAACCAACTGAACCCAGGTTTGGTTTAAAGGCATAATTTCACTGAAGTTTCATGGGTACTGTAAACTAGAACATTGTGAAACTAAGTCTGAAGTGAATGTCTGATCTTTATTGCTATCACAGATGATCAAACATCGTGGATTTCATTTTGAAAAGGAAGACATTTTACCAGTTAATTCAATCATAAAATTCCTTGATCAACTGAAAAGAAGGACAGAATACCACCAACTAGGATGACAGTTGCTGACCAAAGGAACACCTCATACAGATTATTTACTGACTCGATTATGATTTTGTTAAACTCTGAGGGCTTCAGGAGCCTACTAGGAGTCTGATGGAATTATTTCACTCCTACCAATGAAATCAGAACTGCACTAGTCAGTCTGCAGAATCAACCGCAATGTGTAAATACTGTCTGGACTGGCTGGGCTACAGTTTTTAAGACTACTACCTTTAGGACCTGCACACCAAGTTCTTCTTTGGAAACCAAAATGGTCAGAAAGCAAAACTTAAGACGATCTGGCACAAGACAAAAGTCAGGGACCTCCAAGCAGTTAGCTGACGAAGAAGAGAAACCATAATGTATGTATGGCTGTTGACAGAAAACGCTAGTTTACTTTAGTTGCCTTATGCATGGCACAGTATGCGAGTACCTAAGTTTGAGTTGACCATGGATAGAAGCCTTGGACGAATTCTCATTTCATGTAAAATTCATCAGTTGTTGATGTATAGTTTTTGAATTTGGTAAAATAGAATTCTCTGTGTGTATGTGTGTGTGTGTGTGTGTGTGTGTGTGTGTGTGTGTGTGTGTGTGCACACAATAATTGTCTTAATAATTTTGTTTTTTCAATTCCAGATTGTCGTCTCAACATCGTCAGTTCACAGAAGCAGGCCAGTACAAGCCTGTTCTCAAGGAGGTCAAAGGTGTCATGAGACTGCATGAGTATGAAGATTTGGCCAAAGGGGACGAACGTGTGGAAGAACTGCGCCAGTGTGGATTGACTGATGATGAAATACGTCTCCAGCTTGGCCGAGAAGGAGTGAAGAAGGGACAAGTTATTGTTGTAGGTATAACACTTCTAAACATTGTAGGAGGAGGTATAGATATTTTTTTTTAAAACAGGCTTGGATTTAAGATTGTCAAAAAAAAATTCTGAACTTTATTCTACATGTGTGTTTGTAATGTTGTATCTTTGTTTTCCTTTTTTTTTTTTTTCTTTTTCGTTTTATTTTTGTTCAGTTTTGTTTTTTGTTTGTTTGTTTAACATGATTTTTGTTTGTTTTCTGGATCATAAGTAGAGATGAAAAGAACACCATGTTGTGCTGCAAGTTATAAGATTGACCAGTCTCATTTTCAATAGAACCAAGTGTCAACTAGACAGCAATGGACTCACAGAAAAGGGGACTGAATGGCCTAGTGGCTAAAGCATTGTTCTTTTAATTCAGAGTTGTTGGATTCAGTCCTGCTTTGAGATAGCCAGGTTAGAGGAAATTTTCTCCAAGGAGTCCACTTCTGTGCAGACTCCATATCCCTCCAAGGGATTTTTTTTTTCTGTCTCTTTTTTTGTGACTCTTCAGTGGCATTACCCCATGTTTCTTCTTCCGGCTTCCCATTGACAATCACCTTCACCTGCCCTGTTGCAGCTTCAGCACAGACAATCCACAGCAGAATCAATATTAAGTCATCAGGAGAAAACCCCACCAGAGATGACACTTTATTGCTGCCGAGTCATTTTTGTGGTATTCATTGGTGCCAGTTCTGATCCAACATTTGCAGGGCACCACCACTACTTGGCCCCATACTGAGGAAGTCACCCATCGGTCCAAAACAGTCCCCATGAACTCGCCTGTATCGTCAACCTTATCACACACTTATCAAGGGCATAGATAGAGAGAAGAAACCAAAATCCCTCCAGGTTTTCTGGATAAGACTTTAAACTAAAGTCCTGTGTGTGTTAGCTTATCAATTTTCTTTTCATTACATATGCTTTGAATCCCATTCCCTTCTGCATAGAAGACTAGGTCATCATATGCTGATGGGATGAATCTCTCTCACACACACACACACACACACATGCACTGATGTTTTATTTAGACATCATGCCAAAGATCATGCTGCTATGTTAATATAAGGATAAAAAAAATTGTGACAAATGCTTTGTTAATATTGGGTCAAAAAAAATTGTGACAAATGCCAGCCAAGGAGACAAGAAATCAGTGGAAGGGCAGCCGTCTGAAAATGTTTAACACGAATCATTTGATAAAATGATGACAGCAAAATATTAATAATGCTGGAAATTCTCTTTCCTTTTTTTTTCTCTTCTTTCTTTTCTTTTTTTTTTTTTTTTATTGCTTCACCATTGACTCAGTGGCATTGTTTCCTTGCCACTCATCCAACATTTTCTGGAGTCACAGACAAGATGGAGCTTCTAGTATCAAATCATCTTTGGCCATACGCCAGAAGAGTTAGTTCTTGTTCTGCTGTTCAGACACCGCAGTGGTGCTGATTAGTGCCTGTTCTGATTTAACCTGTAAACTACTCTTCCACTCTATACTGCCATCCACCATTATGACGTGAAGAGAAACATTACCATTACAGTCTAAAGTGTTTGCAGACATATATCATCTATTCTACATGTTTTTTGGGGCTGTTTTTTTATCTTTTCAGCTTTGCAGAATTGATACCAGTGGTTCTTTGGCTGCTAAATCATCCATATAATCGTGTTCATTCAGGTCACCTATCACTGTCACTAAGTGTCATGTTCGATATGAGCTGGGTTTTTTTTCTTTTTTCTTGAACTCTAGAGTTGCATCAAAATACTTTGTAAGTGGTGGCCACATTATTGCATTGCATTGCATTATTGCATGTTCGTTTGTTTATTTTCCATGTTATCCAACACACACACACACACACACACACCCCCTCACCACCACCACGATGGCTTTCCTTCTATGGATGACAGAATAGGATTTAACATGCATGCCAGTTGCGCTTCTTTTTTTTTTTTTTTTTGAGTCAGCACAGAGATGCTAACCTCAAAGGTTTGAGGCTATGTGACAGGGCTGTGCTCTTCAGTTCTCAAGTATCAGCATCGCATAGGTTAACAGACAGCAGTAGCCTTGACTGGAACATTTGAACAACACTCTCAGAAATGCATCTGTCAAGTGGACTAATCAGTATGATCTTGGTCTCCCCATTTGGGACTGTAGCATGCTCAACTTGTAGTACACAGTTGCAGCTGAAAATCTGCACAACAGTGATAGTTCAAATGAGGCCTAAACATTCTTGTCTTATAACACCATTCAAGGTTCAAATGAGGCCTAAGCATTCTTGCCTTATGACTCCGTTCAATGTTAGAAACTTTGTTTACCTTCATGTGTTTACATGTGCGTGTGTGCATACAGAAATATACAAATAATTTGAAATAGTATTTATTTTTGCATTATTTCTCAGCCTTTGGGTTGAATGAGAAAGCGTAAAAAGAAACTGAAAAAAAAAATTCAAAGAAAAATGTGAATTGCCTTGAAGTTTAATTTCAGCCCCCCCCCCCCCCCCCCCCCCCACACACACACACACACACACACACACACACACGTTCATGAAGGAAATACAGATTTTTTATGCTGACAGGAAACAAGCAAAGGCACCTACGGAACCCATCCGGACATTCAGGAAGATCAGTTGCATGCCATTGACAGCAAGATTAAAGAAAAAGAGGCGAGCCTGACAGTCCCAGACACATTCAGGGGTCTCAAAGAGATCAGCCGGCAGGAAATGGATATTGAGAAATCCATGTTCAGGGGCACCAGTCATGAGAGTGAAGACCTAACAAACCTGTTGATCGAGAGGAAGAGTGAAGTGACAGGGGACCCAAATGATCCCATCAACCATCTTCCTCAACTGATGGCAGACATTGAAACAAGAGCCAAGGAGAAAATTAAGGAGAAAAGGAGAAGGCGAAGGAGAAATCGAAGACTGGGTAACAAAACTGACATAGCTGATTGCAACATCAGTGAAACACCGCATGAAGATGACAGTGAGGAAGAACAAGGTCGAATCATAGGATGCCTGACATTTGAGGAAACACATGCTTTGAAACAGTTAGAAAAAACTGCTGAAGATACTAATGCAAAGAGCACCAAGTGTGGTAGTGACAACATTCTAGGAAGTTCAGCATCAGTTTACACAAAACACATACATTAGTGAACAAGATTATTCTCGTAACGATTCTGGATCAAAGTTGGAGTCAGCTCTTGCAACAAATAAAGACTGTGTATCTGTGGAAGAAAGGGATGCTGTTTCAGAAGATGGTGCACACAGTGACATAAAAGTTCTGAAAGGACCCATCGAGTTTCTTCCCGAGGAATATATTAAGGAGAACCAGCTCACCTTGGAACAGATCAAGAAGCTTCCCAAATTTTGCGAACTATGAGCCTGGGAATCCAAGTAATGTAAGTAACAACTGTTTGCTTTTACGATTAATGTTTCTGTATATTTATTTTCTGTCCTCTTTGTTTGGTGGTGCAGTATACATATTTCTTAAGCAGAAAAGAAGGAGTGGGGGGGTAAGCAGCTTGAAAGAAATGGCAACATTTCAGAATCTGTACTTGCCTTTCTGTCTTGTCTCGATACCTTCACCATGTGTGATTGGCAGCGTTGACCTTGTACTTAAATGACACTAATTCTTGTTGGTAGATGGGTGTGCCAATTCTTTGTGCAAAGCTCTCTTTTAATGAAGTGTAGAGCGTTCCCATTTTTCCTTTGATTCATGATTTTCAGCTGCCAGGATCTTCATTCTGTTGAAGCAGAACAAGGAAGACTTTACCTAACCAGCCACCATGGACTGATTGAGGCGTCACAAGCTGTGACTGTGAGGTCGCTTGTTCAAACTCCAGTATAGCCATATTTGTAGGATTTTTTTTTAGACCCTGGCCAGCTGCCAATCCAGAGCTTTTGAATACGATATGGGCTTCCTTGGGAACACTGGAACATGATTGGTTTCATCCACTAAATGGATCAATCTTTTTGCTGTGTCGTTCAGATATTCCAACACTGGGGTGTCAGCCTCTCTGACCTGATTTAAACCTAGTTAAATCATGAAAGGAATCACAGTTTCAGACCAGAAAGGAGCCCCATTGTATGTTTTGATCAAAATTCTCATCATGAGTTTCAGTTTCTCCTCCTTACTCTTGCAAGTTCATATTAAAGTTCTTGGGGCTGTCTTTGGATGTACATGGTTGTAATCTTCCTCCAGAGTTGGGCACTTATTCCAAATGGTTCAGTAATGTGGGATTGTTGCTAGAATGGAGCTTAACTATTGGATTTATATTTGTATGATTAGAATGGACACCACTGAGCACAACCCAAGTGATTTGGTAGCAGTGCAGTTTCTCCTCAAATGAGTTGCCATATAATGACCTGATATTGATAGCTCTTTGTGGTCCACTGAGAATGTGGAAGAATCAGCTTGTATGTGGCTGTGTATGGGAAATATGGGAATGAGTGATGTTGGAGTACATCACCAAGATTGAAAATGAGACAGTAAAAAAAAATCTTAAAGATCTTTGGCATTGCAGTCAACGTGGATCATAACATATTTGTCTGTTCAAAAGTCTGAAAAGGGCATATATGCTACCACTTTCATATACGAAAGTGGTAGTAGTAGATGAAAATATGTTTTAACTTGTCAAGAGGTCTTAAACATATTTGAATCTTGACATGTTTGGATCATTTGACATGTGTCCATGCTACTTCTTCCTTTATTGTTATTTCAGAAAAGTGTTTGTCATATGAATTTTTTGTAGCATTGTACAAGTGAATGTTCTGACACTCTGTTCCAGGTGCTGTATGTGAAAAAACTGGCACCGCGTAGCAGTGAGCGAGACCTGGTGTCTCTGTTTTTGGCGGTTTTTCAGAAGGGGAACCAGTCGCAAATTGTTTACAGATTGATGACAGGACGTATGAGAGGACAGGCATTTGTCTCATTTGAGGGTAAGTGTCAAATTAAGTATACATGAATACACATGCAAGCATACCTGCACACAGGAAAGATGATGCAAGTATGCTACTTGCATGTATGTTTAATGTAGTAGTATATCCTCATGGCACACGCTAATATGGCTGACACTAAAACAGCAGCAGCTGAATATATTGTAGAAAAGAAAAAAAAAAAGATGCATTACTTTCATTTGAATCTGTCCAGTCTTTGGAATATTTCAATTATCGGTCTCCATACTGAAACTGACTTTTTCGAATTAGAACTTTATAAATTTCTTTTAAGTAAAATGCAGGCAGCCTCGCTATCACATTGCCATTTTTTGTTTTTTAGTTAATATTCTTAACTCTTGAAATTTTCCTCTATGTTTCTTACTATGTCTGATTCAATTACCAGTCTGGTCATACACATTGCTTCAAAAATCTGTTCCATTTTTTTCATCTGTACTAGAATCTGCTGGGCTGCTCTTATGACTTTCCAAAGAGTTACATTTTCACCCACAAATTTTGGCAGGAAGATGGAATGTGCTGGAAAAGATGCATTGAACTGTGGTGCAGATCTGGATCCAAGGCAGATCCAGAACAAGGCTCAAAATACCCATCCGTCATATGGTCTGGCACAACTAAAGCTTTTGGCAGACAATTGAAAATGCTCTCTCCACTTGCCTGTTGGGCAACCAATTTTCAGTGAATCAATGTGCCAAAGAACAGATGATAAAGCAGTCGACTTCAATGCAAACTGATCCCACTGCCTTCTTTTTTTAGTTTCATACCTCTAACTCCCTCCCATTTCTTCCCTACGTGTGGTGAATAGGGAAGGGGTATTGACCAAGAGCAATATACATATTTTTTATCATTTTTATACAGTCCATGAATGTACAAACGATAGAAGCATTACAATTTTATTCTTTTATTTTCTTTTCTTATACACTTTTATACACAGTGGGAAATACTGTTTTCTGTTTACACTCTACCTATGTGGTGGAGGAGACACTTTCTCATTTCTCATGCCTTAGGTCTGTTTTTGCTCTCACAGAGCATGCCTTTGTGGAACTACTTCTGCTGGCTTGCTAGTACTTGACTTGTAGTAACCTTATAGTCTGTTTCCGGTGGGCAAGAAGACATTTGGGGTGGCAAAATGGATTTTATTACATACTTGTCTCTTTAGGACTGCTACAAATTATCTGAGAATTTCTAGCCCTGTTTTATATATTATTCACCGTTTTATATTCATTTGAAAGTCCTAACTTTCTGCATATTTAAGCTTTTCTGCTGTTTTTGTGTTTTTAATATCCAACTTCCAAAGGGAAGAACATTTTTGAGAACATGAAATCGTCAAACACTCCGCACTATATTTCGGCCTCATGGCCTTCATCAGGGAGGCAACCAAAAGAACGGAAAAAAACAAGCAAAACCCATGGTTGGTGAAGTCATATGGATTTCACCTATCTTTTTGTTGTCTCTCTGATGAAGGCCATGTGGCTGAAATATAGTGCAGAGTGTTTGACAATACTGTTTTCGGTTATCAAAGCCAAGACTCTAAGAGTAGGGTTATCATAAACACTCAACAAAACCAACTGCTTGCATGTGCTGGTTTTTCAGTCCTTCACTTTCATTTTAACCAATTTTTTTTTTCCACAGAGTAACAAAAGGAAGACTTAAGGATGGATTTTCAAGTTACCTTCACATGCCTTCTGTGCATTGACATATATAAGAGAGGTGTGTGTGGGAGTTATTTTCTTTGCTGTATAAACTATGCCAGGTCAGCTGTGAAATATTCTGCATGTAAAAAGGTGCTGACCTGTAGTTGAGAGATGGGTCCTTTGTTTCAGATGCTGATGCAGCCACAGAAGCAATGCAGCTTGTCAACGGTTTTATTCTCCACGGAAAACCTGTTATTGTCCAGTATGGTCGGAGAACAGCATCATGATACAGAAAGAGGGGGGAACATTGGAAGTAAAAGCATATGTCCATGTATGTAAGGGTATGTGTGTAAGGGGGAAATGAGAAAATAAGGCTAATGTGCAAATGCATCGGCTGGGGATGAGAACATTTACGTGTGTGACCGTTTTTTGATTACCCCGCCACATGGGCAGCCACACTCTGACTTCAGGGGATTCTGAAGACTGATACTGTTATGTTAAGAACTTGTCACAACTGAAGACAATCCCTGCATAACTATGGCAGAGCATAACAACACTTTGATGTAGCTTTGGTGATGTCACCACTTTCATTTTAAACTTTTCTCAAAAAATGTATTCCCTTTTCGAGACAGTAACTTTAAAATTAAACAAAGAATTACAGTCATTTAAGGAAGATACCCTATCATCGCAAACAGTTTGAAAAAAAATGAGAGTCAAATTTTCAGATGTCCTCATTATTCCATGGTGGAGAGTCACGTATATTTGTCATAGTGGCTTGGCCTGACCAGGAATTGATGTGCAAAGGATAAACGAGGAAAAAAAAATGGGTGCATAGATGTATGCAATAGAGTGGTTTGGGCATGACCACAGACCTGATGTGATATGATGGGCGAGGGGGGAAGAGGGGGGCAGAATGTGTTCAGAGGTGTATGAGTGTAAATTGATTACCTGTTATGAATGGGGAAGAAATGTACATATTATGGAGGAGGGGGGGGGGGGGGATATATGTGTGCATGCTTATATTCAGAGTGGATCAGTATGACCAGGAAATGATGTGCATGGTATGAGTGGGAGAGGTTCTGTATGCATAGATGTAATAAGTGTGGCTTAGCAAAACTATGAATTCATGTACATATTAGGGAAGGAATGAGTGTGTGTGTATATAAATGTGTGGAAGAGTGGCAGAGCATGACCAAGACCTGATGTACATGTGATGGAAGTGGAAAAATGTGTATGTGCCTAAATATATGTAAGTGTGGTTTTGCAAGGCGAGAATTATTGATGTGCTAGAGAACAAAACACTGGAAAGTAGTCTGACTTGTCCAGGATTTATTATTTGCATGTTATGGGAGAGGCGGTAATCTATACCTGAGTAAAAGTGAGAGACTGTGTCTACAGGAAAGAAATCTTGGAGAATCACTGGCAGGAACGGAGAATAATAGACCTAGAGACTGGTGGAGAGAGGAGGGTGAGTTGGGGATAATGAGCATATACATAGCAAATAAGATCATTCCTAGATATAATTTGGCTCGACCAAAAATTGATAAGGAAGGGAAGGGGGGGGGGTTAAGAGAGAGTAAGTATGTGTGCAAAGATATGCACGTATCTCAATCAGTGATAATGGTTTTCATCTGCATTTATGGGTGTTTTTTTTTTCCCAGTAAAACAATTTTAACAATTTTAATTAATTTTAACCTAAGATGGAATGATGCCTAGAGACACAGATCTAGATCAAAGGCCACATCCACTAATTTTTTTTAACATTTTAAGATTGGACATTTTTCAGCATTTTCTTTTTTTTAATTTCTCAAGACATATTCACAGATGTTAGTAAATCCATAAATTTGAAAGATTTGGTACGGATCTTCATAACAACCCACATCCAATGAAATATGATTGGCAGAGGTCTGTGTACTCCCAACTTTCCTTCAGTTTGTACATTAAATCTCCGTATGTATTACACAGAACAGTTGACCTATTATTTCTTGATATACAAGCTGAAGTGTCTTACCAGCAAGTTTACTTTACATCATATCCACAAATTTTGATGATTAGATCATCAATTAAAACACACAAAAATTATGAACCTGTGATCTTTCTCCCCCACCCCTACTGCAATCCATCTCCACCCATACCTTGGGGAAACAAAAAAAAAAAAAGAAAAAAACTACACACACACACACACACACACAGATAGCATCAACTACAATGTTTTCTTGAGTTGAAATCCAACACTAAACAACAAGAACAAAAACAAATTCTAATCCATTCACAGCCATAGCTACTCTTTAATTTCTGTCCTCCTCCACTGAATTAATCAGTCCAGGTTGCAACACTCTTTGCAGCTGCAGGTGATGCAGAACTTTCATGGCAGTTCTAGGCTGGCAAGTTGCTGAGGTTCTCATGCAGCAGAAGCTGTGAGCGTGTAAGGTTGGCCAGGTACATTACCATCAGCAGATCCTGTCAAATGCAACAGTATGACAGATAAGTTCAGATCATGGACTGAAGCTATAACTGCAGTTAAGGTGAATTCATAATGAATTTCCATGGCAAATTAATGCAGAATGAAACAATGTATTGTGCAGTCCACTGCTCTTCTTTTCTTTCTTGTTGTTGAAAGAATGCTTCAATGAGTGAAATTCATCGATCAATGCAATCATGTTTGTGAAAGATATTCAGAGTTTTTTCCCAGTGATAGTGACATGTTTCATGTTGTGAATGTTGATTTTGTGCTTACATTTCTGTATGGATATGATGGAGCAAAACATTTTTGAAAATCAAAAAAGTCTCTGAAGCAGTTAACACACTGAAACAAAACAAGAGAAAATTTTTACCACAAAAGAGACTTTTCAAATGCCTTTTAAAACAACGCTCTACAAAAAGTATAAACAAGGAAACTTTTTAATTGTGCCAGCTTTATTAAGAAAAATGTGTACATCTACATATTGAAAAAACAAACCTTTACTGCAATCTGCTCACTCAAAAATCTCTGTGGTGGGTAGGAAAGTATGACAACAGAAATAATTTTCTTGCAAATCTGCCTCTATATCGTATTGATTGATCAAGTAACAATGAAAAAAATTGAAAGTACTTATATGGGTTCAAGTGTCAGGTTTATAAAGAATTCTTCGAATATGACAATGTCATACATAAGTTGAGCAGGCTTTCAGCAAAACATTGCCTTCTATAAATCGTCAAATCAAGGTAAAACAATTGAAAATCAACACTTAAAATGTATGTGTACACATACACCCTCAATTCATGCCCACATTAAGTTTTACCACAAAAGAATTTCCATTAAAGCCAAATCAATTTGCAGCAAATACTGCAGTTACCTTCATGTTGGAGTTGAGCATGTTCTCAAACTTCTCAGGGTCAATGTTGGGTATACAGGACACCAAGTCCTGTAAACTGCGGCCCATGGTCGGGTCAGGGGGAATCTTGCCAGCCTGAACATCAAACAAATTAATTATGTAGCGCAAGGCATTCGCATCAATCTGCAACCACATCTTTGAAACAGTATACCATATACTGAGGATCAAATTACCCCAGGTCAGAGCAAATAACCATGTATAATGACTTGGTTTGGGAAGTGCAGAATGAATCTAACAAAACATTAAATAAATTCATTCACCATTAAGATATTTATTAAGTGTAACTGGCAACTCGCTGTCTAGTTTTTCAACTTGCAATTCGTTTTTCTTTTTTTATTACCTACCTAATCTCCCCTGCCACTTCAGTGATTCCCATTGTTCATTCTGGCTCCCCTTTCAAAGCCACACTCTGGCTAGTCCCCTCACAGCCCAACTACCAGCAATGCACAAGAAGCACTCGACATCAAATATTCAAGAGGCAACCATCAGAAGAGTCGGTACACTGCTGCCAAGTCACTTCAGTGTGTTCAGTGGTACCTGTTCTGATCCAAGAAACAGAAGACATCACCTACTGAACCCTCTACTTACAACAAAAAGTGTTTACTTTAGTCTCAGAGCCAGCATGAAAACACCTACTCCTCCAGAGGGTGCCACCATATCTGTTCAACAAAATCTATCAGAACTTGCCGATACCGATGTCCATGACAAGAATCCACCATGGGCACAGTGTGGAGAGGAAGCTGAGGTGACCAAAGACTAGGGCATGAAGGGCTACAGAATTTGAGACTTTTTTGGCTGATCAAATGGGCAAGATGAAAATGACACTATGGAGTGCCATTCTGGGCAAAGACTACATGACAGGCCTGTACTCTAGCTTCCTTTCAAAATGTAGCCCAATGTTGACCAGGCTTCAGAGTTGGTCAGAAAATTTGAGCAACACTCTCAAAGATGCATCCACTGAATGAGTGAAGCTCAACTGTACAGTGCCCATTTTAGCCCAGAGCAGGGGATGGGAATAGCTTAGTGGTAGAGTGCCGGGCTTGTAATCTTGGTGATCCTGGAGTTGCGGGTTTGAATCTCCACTGGAATGTTTCGGTACAGGGTTTTTTTCCCTCGGAGTTAACACTGGTTCTGACTCCATTTCCTATACAGTCCTTCGAATGAGACTTTAAACAAGGTTGTGTGTGTGAACGCATGCATAACATCTTGCACACACATAAAATCCCATCACCAACTTTCGGAAGAGGAGACCAGTTTGGTCATTGGTATGGATTACACATTACACACACCATGCACCTTCCCCGAAGATGGAGTATGGCTGCCTTAATGGCAGGATAAGAAACAGTCATACACACAAAACTCCACTCCCTTTGTTGGATAGATGGGACTAATCCTTGCCAGTCTATACTGGGAGTGTCCGCGGAGTATTAGCCTGCGTACGCTGAAAGAAAGAAAGAAAACCCATAGCAAACTTGACTTTGGTAGGAGCGAATGGAGCAGAAAAATCCCACAGAGAAAAATGGCTCTGATCAGAATCAAACCCACAACCTCCCAACCCAAAATATATGTTTAGTACTATATCACCATGGTTACAAAATCTTGACAACTTCGAAAAAAAGAAAAAGGGTAAAAAGAATTAACCGTGAATCAATCACACTGACAATCACCTAGTTATCAGTGGACATTTCACTGACAATGGGTGCCAGTATATGTATTTACTTGCCTTTGAAGATTAGCTAGTGTTTTTTAAAACTTTTACCACCTGGCTTTACAAGGTTACCAGCCAAAATAGTGCAAAGTATCATAAATGCACTAGCAAGAAGAATTTGTTGGTGTTTTCAAATGTTTAAAAAGACCATGTTCGTTACATAGAGAGTAATGCTGGATAATAAGCAAGATAATGAATGGACATTACATTTAAAGATGTAGACGACTAAAAGATGAATAAAATTTGCCTTTAACAACTTATTTGTCTTTGCTGACAGCTGGTGCACAAAAATTGACTTTTCATTCTTATACACCCATATCTGTATGCCGGTCTATTGAAAAAAGTACAATACACCAAACAGAAGTGGCATGTGGCACTTGCACTGTAAATATGAAATTTGGTTTGTTTCTCGGTCAGTTTATGTACAAGAGACTGGCCTCCCCTCAGCAAATGTTACATAAGATCAACAAAAACAGGATCTGCTAACTAAAGTTTTTTGTTTTTGTTCTTTTAATGTCATGTGATAGTAGTTCATTCTAATCATGCTGAAGTGAAAAAATATCTTCTGACAACTATCAGTTAAAAAATTATCAACAACAGTTTCACAAATACACCTGTTTTCCAGAAATTGCCCTTCAATAATAGTCCAACACTAATTTTGAAAGCACATGTCTGTTACTGATATACACTTGTTTGTTTTTTTATGTACTGATAACAACAATCCAGAAAAGCAGAAAAGCTGTATTTTTCATCTGAAAGCAAAGAGTACTGTTTTGATTTGATAATCTTGCTATTACATGCATTGATGAGAAGGGTAAAAAAAAAACGCTTGACTTGAAGCAATAGCATTTCTTTTCTGACTATCTCTGTCAGCAGCAAACTCAGTTTTGCCTCCTCATAGCAACTGCACTGATATGAGATAAATGTGTAATCAGGTTTGGTTTCTGGTCACAATCCTATCATCTGAACAACTTCCATCTGGATGAAATAGTATTTTGAGAAGAATCTCTCTGCCTCTGGTGTTGATGCCTTCAAGCACTTCTTTACACAAAATGTGTTATTGGATGAAAATACCAGTAGGGTTGGGAAATCTGTTTACAGTGCATGGTATATCAGAAATAGGTGTCTGGACCTTATCACTTGTGAGACATTACTGTCATGATGTAAGTGAAACATTCAGATTCTTCCAGTGCACTCGACTTCCATGAGTTAAGATTTCATTTCACATAAGCTAAATTCATTTTCTATCCTACACTTGCAGGCCTGTAAGAAAACGGAAATCAGTAAAGTTTAAGATTATAAAATATGTCGATTACTTACCAACACATTGTCAACATATTCAATGACTGCAGCATGGGCCCGCAGATGTGTGGTAGCTGCCTCAACCTGGCAGAGGTCAGAGGACACTGACACTGTGCGTTTGGTGTTGTATTTTTCCCCTTCTGCAGTACCTCCACTGAAAATGACAGCAAAAGCTCAGTGCATAGATCAGCACCATACTGATTTCATTTAAAACAAACAAACAACAACAACAAAAAAGCCCAAAATGACAGGCACACACATACACAACAGTCATGTCAGGACAATTCAATACATTTTTTACACATGCAAGTCCAAATACAGTATTTGTTGATTTGGTTGGCAGAATCATACCTTACAAAGAATAGGAGGAGTGAAAGAAAAAATATAAACAAAAAAAATTCATCTTTATCCTTCCACTTCTTGTATCAGAATGATTTTTTTTTTTTCATCAAGACTGGTCCTGTGTTTGCCTTAGTTGGTAATGACTAGTCATCATTCTTGAATCTATTTTCAGCATGCCACGCAGATATCCTTGTAAGTATTCCATGTGGCTATGTATACAAGACATGAAACATTGACACAAAATCTACATTAATTTTTTTTTTTATGTTTTCAGCCAGTCTGTTCTGTATCATGGCTCCAGCATCAAGTTTAAACACCCTTCCATTATGCAAACCAAAACCAAACTGAACACTAAAAATAATTTCAAGTCACTATGAGTTCGAAACATGACACAAAACCTACATGTGTAACTACTTACAGCCAGTCTGCTCCGCATCATAGCTGGTGATGTTGACCTGGACAGGGGTGAACATGGTACCGGTGGTCTTGCCCGGTACGCCAATCACTGTGCTGATGTAGGCTTTCATGTTCATCCTTCCCTTCCGCATGATGGTGTCCACAGTAAGGTGATGGGGTTCTTCACCTCGCGGGCATAGTACTCATGAATGAGGACAGAGTGCACGGACACTTCTGAACCTGTCGAGTACCTAAACAGAGCACACACTGTGCAGATTTAAGGGGAGGGAGTGGGAGAAAGCTCGGTAATGGCATTCAGATACATAAAGTAGCTAAACTGGGCCCAAAAAAAACCCTCAAGTGATTCTGCTGGAGACGAAACCTTCATACAAAGAAGAGAACCTGCTGCGCATGCATACAAAACACCATATTCACATGGTCATGTGGATCAGTATCAAACCAATGCCCTTTCATAGATGCATCTGCGACAGAGTTGCTCCAATTTCCTCACCAACTCTGCAGGTGTTTTTATCTCCCAGGCCTGGTTGATGCCTGACTATATCATAAAAGCAAGCATAGACTACAGCTCTGTCGTGCAGTCTCCGACTAGAAAGGAACTCCATAGCACCATTTTCACCCTCACTGATCAGCATAAGAAAAAGTCTCAAATTCTGCCCTCCTTCCACAGCGACCTCATTTTATACTTCGATTCCATATCGATACCCTTGGTGAGTCATGTTAAGGTCCCCAATATTGGCAAGTTCATGAGGAGACTATTCATGCTAGCTCCGTAACTAAATAATTGTTAAAATCAGTGGCCGGGGACGGGAGGGAACATCTTGAAGGAGGGGTAAGAAGATTAGATTAGGCAGTGTCCAGCATAATGTTGGATCAAAGCAAGCACCACTGAACACCTCCACAGTGATCTGGCAGCAGAGCAGTGTCTTTGGATGGCTGCCTCATGATGACTTGGACAGCTCCCTGCCACCTGATGCTTCCAAGACTGAGGGACAAACAAGAGGGTGGTTGTGGACAGGAAACCAAGTGAGCAACGTGGGGATAATGTCCTAAAGTAACAAGGAAAATGAGGCGACAGCAAACAAACAAAAAACAAAACTGATGGTATCACTGACTAAGTGTAAAACAATATCAATAGGCTACTTTTTTTTTTACTCGGAGTCAACTGTTGCAATGAAAACATTGCATGTTCTGCCTGATCATGCCTATGCTTTTTACATTTGTTCATTTCTACTAAAACAAATCAAATGTATTTTTTGTTTCACTAATTTGATTTCCAAATTCAAACAGTTGTCTGGGTTTGTAGGTGTTTCACATTTGCTTTACAACCATTTCAGTTTTCTGAGCATGAAATTTCCAATCAGTACAACATTCATGCAAGAGCCTTTTACAAATCCTTGTTATGTATTGGCAAGACCAAAAGCAAAAGCAAAACAAAAAAAGTAACAGTATAGATCTGAACCAGGAAGATGCAGATCCATGTCTGATGAACTGAATTGCTACCATGTTCTATGATATAGTTCAAGGTCAATCAAGAACAATGTAAAAAGATGTGGTGACAGACTCGAACCTTGTCTAACACTTCTAAAAATAAAAATTTTAAAAAAGCGAAAAATCAAATGTTTGAAGATTTAATCTGATATACATTTTCATGATCATGAAGAGGTTCTGAAGGATCTGCTAAACAATTTTTTGCTGCAGTTCCTGAAGCATCCAGCTGATTCAAGTTGGCTTTTGCTTCTTGGTCACAATATGCTATGCATTCTCAAGGGAGTAGTCCATCCACACATGTGCCGCTGCATGTGCATGCAACTGCATTAATCCACTCACATGCTGATCTGGCTTTCAATGTAATGCACTTCATGTGTTGTGGTACTCAAACCAGATGTCAGCATGGTGTTAATGTGCTCATATAGATGCAGTTTGTATGAGTGTGGATGTGTTAAGTGTTGCTGTTGCTGTGTTGTTGAACTTGTAGCATGCACTAAAGTGTGTGTACAAATGTATGTGCATTCATGCATGTGTGTGTATATATGCTTTATGTGCGAGACTGTGTACATGCAACCATGCATGTAGGTGCATTTGAGCATGTGTATGTAAGTACTTTCAAGTGTATGCAGACATGCATATTCTATGTAAAAGAGTGACTATCACAGGTGTTTTGTGATGTGCCTATAATGTGTGAGAATACAAGTTTGCAACTGTAATTTAAAAGAGGGAATGTATGGTTAGGAACACTATCTGAATGCATACATGCCTGCCTGTAATGTCCACTCTCTGGATATACGTCTATATGTACATCATTTGCATCATTGTAAAAGTGAAGCCAACCAGCAGGTCGCAGGAAATTGGATGCCTTGATAAAGTTAAGGTTGTGCATCTCCACCTTGGGTCTGGCCTTACCCTTGTTGTAAGGTGCTTCTGGTTTCTTCTTTCAGACTATAGGTCTGCTCACACTCACAATGTACTGAGAGTTTATGGTTGTGTTTCCTGCTTTGTTTACTGACAAAAACAGTTTTAGGAATCAATGCAGAACTTTTGTTTCATCGACAAATTCATAAAATTTTGATAAAATAATATCAAGACTGTGGGTCATTTCCTGCCCACAACATACGGCAAAGGTTAAAATATACAAGTTTACTCTGAGTTATTATGTACTAAGACAGAAATGGGTACCAGGATCATTGCCCCCAAAATTCTTTACTAAAATTCAAGTTAAAAAGAACGGCAACTTACCAGCCAACAATGCACTCATTCGAGTTGACTTTCCTGTGTAGTTCATACATGTTTCTGGCATATTCAATGTCCACAGCAACCTGCAAATTCAACGTATCGATCAACTTATCGGAATCACCTTCTCTGGGCATCATCAGTCAACAGGAAAAGATTAATATCTGACAGCCCTTAGCTCAGCTATTAGGAAACATCCTGCAGTGCTGCTGTGTCACTCTGAAGAGGTTTATGGGTAAAGCTGGAATCCTGCAGTCTCAGCTAGACAAAATCAAAATGTGAAAAGGCTTGTTGATACCATTATTTAGCCATTCCTTTCAAAGCACTTGTAATCGCAAATAATATGCTATTTCTCAATTCTCTCTCTCTCTCTCTCTCTCTCTCTCTCTCTCTCTCTCTCTCTCTCTCTCTCTCACACACACACACACACACACACACACTCTCTCTCTCTCTCTCTCTCTCTCTCTCTCTCTCTCTCACTCATCCCATTACACGCATTCTGCAGTTCCTTTGTCAGAATCAGTAACAGCATCAAATTACAAACTGGATCAACTGATTTAAATGGTTGACACCAATTGGATAGTTCCAGTGCTCAATAACATACCTCATCTTCAGATTCGTCGAAGGGCACAGCAAAGCAGTTTGTGACCTCAACAACTCCTTTTTCACAAGAACCTGCAACAACCAAAACACTAACATAAGATTAAGATTAAGATTAAAATTATAGTCCCGTCAACAGCAGAGGTTATCTCAGGACTGTCACCACGTTCCAAAACACTAACATAAGAGTAAATAAAGAATGTGGGAGGGCATTTGGGAGATCACAGATCTCTGGCAAAATCACACAGATCCTGGATCTGCCCAGTGTTCCAGGTCCAAACAAAGTTTTACAAGTTTTATTCTTGCCCACAGACCATCTTTCCAAGGAGTTTCATTAAAATCTGTTCTGTGTTTTTTTATTTGCATCATCTTTCTGCACAGATCCACACATAAATTTAGGTCTGTATTTAGGCTACATTCCATCTTCCATCAGATTTATTTAAAACAGGTTCTGTGGATTTTGCAAAATTTTGCGGACACTGACAGACGCGTCACAAACCAACAACAGATGTATATGATAACAATCCTCTTGGCAGAGAAGTGGAGGAGGTAATAAATAACACAAAATATATATCATACGCGTGATTTTCTTTGTGGCATTCTATCCCCATCCTCGTCTGATTTCCTCCTACCCATCAAACATTAAATCCATAAAAGTACTATCAGGCTAAATTTTCTTGAAAACATATTTTGCAGTTGAGTTAATTAAGCAAAATCATGGTGCTACTTGACATGTACTAAAAATTCAGGGGCACTGTGTGTGTGGGTGGGTGGGTGGGTGGGTGGGGGGGGGGGGGGGGGGGGGGAAAAGGGGGGGGAGGTTAGTGTTTTCCCCTGTAGAATAATGCTATAATCTAAGTAAATGCTGAAACCATCTGGATTCAAATGGATTTTCAACACCATTATAGATTCATACACATGACTATTCTCTGTCATTGTGTCAGTGTTGTGGCTCAGGTAAAGAAAAAAAAATGTACTGCACGGCAGTCAAGATCCCCACCTCTCCTCTACCCTTAGAAAGGGCTGGAGACAGTTTTTCTACAGGGCCAGCGGCTTAATACAGGGCACGCGATAGGGCCCCGTGCCTGACCAATCCCTGCAGGCAGTGTGTACATGCAAGCCCCCAAGTCAGACGAAGAATGGGAGATGCTATCTGCCATTGCAAAGCGTGGTGTTCTCTCTGCTGACTTTGTGATACGTGTGAATTTCAGTGTGTTTTTTGGATACTTCAATTCATGTCTGTGCTTGTGGCAGTGTTCACACTGTCATAGCTCAGTAAAAAAAAGTAGACAGGATATCACTTCCATCCAAATCTTCTTATTGCCACCACCGTCATTGAGAAACAACTGGAAAACAGGTGCTTCTTTAGGATCTACTTTAAATAAATTTCAGTATTTTGGGGCATTGCTGACAATATCAATACTTAAATTTTGGTTTATTGGATGAAAATACCACACTCTAACAAGTTGTTGGCAGGAAACCTTTCAATTTAAAGTATTACATTATCAAAGTCATGTTCTCGCCCACAAGCCGCTCAAAGGCTATGCGCGGGCTGGTTAAAATGGTAAAATTTGTGTATGTGGCCATCTCAATAAGGCGCCCTTGTGTCTACATCACTTTGTGTGTCCTATTAGCACGTACTGTGTTCCCTACGAAGGAGACATCAGGCTTCGTACTCTCTCTCTCTCTCTCTCTCTCTCTCCCCCCCCCCCTCTCTCTCTCTCTCTCTCTCTGCATGCTAACTGAATTTTGTGTCACTGCAGGTGTCATCATCTTTTTCTCAGTGTTTCTTCACTTAAACACTCGGCAGCTTTTCCCGTAAGAAGTTCCTTATCCCTTCTATCCCCCATTTCTGTGCTTTCACTTGCTAACTTACTGATTTTTTTCCATGCGTGTGCGCATACTGTGTGAGGAGAGAGAGAGACAGAGAGACAGAGAGAGCTGCACGTCAATAATTGTTACTGTGTGCACTGCATTTTGTCTGTTTATATTAGTTAATGAATGTGCAGGAAAGTGAACACTGCCATTATTGGTATCTAGAGCACACACACACCCCCCCCCCCTCTGTGTGTGTGTATGTGTGTGTGGGTTTGTGTGCATCCCCCCCCCCAGACAGTATGTCACTGTGTGTGTGTGTCCGTGCGTGCATGTATGCGTGTGTGCATGCATACATGTACATGCGTGTGCTCTGCTCCATGAGTATTTACTGGGTGGCAACCAACATAACAATTTCCTAATCAGTTCAAGGGAAAGTAATACTACAATCCATCTCCTTTTAAGGGGACAGTTATGCCGAGTCATGACAATGATAGATCTACATTCTACATTGGACTATGGTGGACAACGAGCGATGAGTACAACAATCTCTCTCTGTTTCCAGTTTTGCATTTTTCTCTCTCCCTCTCTCTTTTTCTCTAGCCCACCCCCCTCTCCCCTCTTGCTCTGTTTTGATTCTCTCTCTTTCTGAGTCTCTCTCTCTCTCTCTTCTCTCTCTCTCTCTCTCATGCCCTTTGGAGTGCACCATGCATGCACACGCACGCGCACGTGTGTGTGTGTGTGTGTGTGTGTGTGTGTGTGTGTGTCTGTGTCTGTGTCTGTGTGTCTGTGTCTGTCTGTGTTGTAAAAACTGGTATTAATATTAGCATTGTTGTGACTCACAATGCTCCTGCAACTCCTATGCTCAGTATATCATGTGTACAACAAAATTACAGAGAAGCTTACTATGAGAGAGCAGGTAAACGACCAGGCATAGCATTTGAATTTACTGAGAGAAAACGGGAAAGTAAATGCAGCAGTCAGAGTGTTGCTATATGCCCCTAAAATGAAGTGTTTTTTTTCTTAATTCATAAAAAATAACTCTTTACTCTAAGCACCACTCATAAAAACAGTAACTGCATTGCTGATTTTTTAAAATTATGGTCTTCTCTAACAGCTTTATCCCTGCCCCCCAAGGCTACTCAGGCTCACAGATGATTCCACCTTCTCTTCCAACCCACTGAAGTTCTACTTGTTTTTGACAGCAGCATCTGTTTCAGAAATTTATGCCTTTTCACCAGATGACAGTTTACAATACAATGCTGTGATTGCTCTGCAATTTCATAAAAGTTGAATGAGTCCACTGGAATGTACTTTACTAACAGCAGACTTAACACAAATCTTCCCCGGAAAAAACTGATATACTAATGTATGCATTCATTTAGGTGATTCCATCATCACTAAAACTGAAAAGGCAGGTATGCTCAAGGAGTGTTGTCATACAAAAGTATGGGTATTAAACCATCAATGATCAAACTGCAAGAATGGTGGTAGACATATCAATTTGTCTGCCAGGCAAAGAGCTGAGTGTGTCAATGACATCATATCCAAGAGACACCCCAGCCCACCTTCCATATTTTTCCTTCAATTTTTTTTTTTTTTTTTTTTTTTTTGGGGGGGGGGGGGGGGGGGGGGGGGGGGGGGGGGGGACATGGAGGAAGTGGTTGGGGGGAAGCTTGTTAGTTTTCTGTTCAGTGTTTGTTTTTGTGTGTGTGTAACTTAATAAAGGAGGCGGGAAGTGGAACATGTGTGTGTGTGTGTGTGTGTGTGTGTGTGTGTGCTCTAGACGAACATTGTATGCTGAAAAAAATGTACTTTTAAAAGTTAACTTTATCCTTTTCCTCATTCTAACGATAATTTGAAATTTACTCTCTGTTGTATGATTTGTTATTCCTCTCCTCTTGCCAGTCTTGGATACCTGGGGCTAAACTCGTATCTTTAACCCAGAAAGTCAAAACGTCACCTACCGACCTGGCGTTTTGGATGGTAGCCGCAGTATCAATCAGCATACGAATTCTGGTTATAAATCGTACCCAATCCATATTGAATATAATCGGGCTATGCGTAAATAGAATACGTTAAGCATTAACTCTGAGAAAATGAACTGGAAGTTATTTTCAAAATACAAAAATTATAAGTGCTTACCTAAAAGTGTGCCTATAACACGCTTGGCTTGTTCTTTTCTTCTTTCATAGGCATCAACGACGCCAAACATAACCACCGGATGGATTTTACACACGAGGTTGGAAGCCATGATGAATTTCCGAGAGGAAACTAATAATATGCAAATCGGGGATTCTTTCGCAAAAGAGCACAGAGGTCCCTGTCCAGAGATAGGAATTAACCTGTAAACGCTCGCGCGCGCGCGCGCGCGAGAGAGAGAGAGAGAGAGAGAGAGAGAGAGAGAGAGAGAGAGAGAGATTATGCTGAACAATTTAGTAGTGAAGAAAAACACAAGTCCAGGCTAACAATTCTGCCGTCATTACATTAATGACTTGGCAAGGATTTAAATGAAAGAAAAAATGTATATAACATTATAAACATATACAATATATATATATATATCAAAAAATACCACTAAAATGCCTAATAAAATTCTTAAAATGCTCGACCCCTTGGGGAGCAACATCTGTTAAAAACAGAATGGTAAAAGGAAGTTTTAGGATCCTGAGGAGAGCCAGCGCTCGAAACAGACCTGTCGATTTTAAAACTTCCTTTTACCATTCTGTTTTTAACAGATATATATATATATATATATGTGTGTGTGTGTGTGTGTGTGTGTGTGTGTGTGTGTGTGTGTGTGTGTGTGTGTGTGTGTGTGTGTGTGCGCGTGCGTGTGTGCGTGCGTGCGTGCGTGTGTGTGTGTACATGCATGTGTGTGTGTATGTGTTTGTGTGTTGAACAATTTAGTAGTGAGTGAAAACAAGCGCAGGATATACATAGTTGCCAGAGTTGAGTGGTTAGCAATATGGGTCATGTACTGGGAGGTCATGGGTACCACTACCAGTCTATCAGAGTCAAACATTTTACAAGATTCTTCACAGCTGTGACTGGCTCTAACCAAAAGTTGTTATTGGGCCATGCATGGATTCCCACAGAAAGACTGGAGCCGTACAGTAGAGCTTTATCAGCATAATGAGTCTCTGAAAGTGCAGCTTACCTTTCTTTTGACTATCATCTCCTGGCATAGGGGGTTGCCCCCAAACCTATACAATTTATACAGGCTTAATTCTCTGTGTGTGCATGCATGTGTGCATACATCCATGCGTGTGTGCGAGCAGGCATGTGTGTGTGCATGTGCCTGCCTGCTTGCATGCCTGCCTGTGTGCATGTGTGTGCGTGTGTGTGTGTGTGTGTGTGTGTGTGTGTGTTTTGCTCGTGCATGTGTGTGTGTAAAGACAACGAAACCCATTTTGTGAGCAGATAATAAACCGAACCCACTTGATTTCATGTAATGAAAAATATTGTCAACTATTTCTTGAAACTGTTCATTGATTTTCTTTCTTTTGGTTTGTTGTTTTGGGAAAATTGCAGTTTACATTTCTCCACAGAGCAACATCATCTGCATACAGAGCTAATGTGGCACCTTTTGTACCAACCTGTTTAACATCATAAAGCATCAGCGAGAAAAGTGTTGGAGTGGTTACATTTCCTTCAGGAACATCCATGTTAATTTCGCTAGAAGTTAATAATGTTCCATGTACATTGATTTGGATAGTTTTGTGAAAGCTTTTAGAAATTGGAAAAAAAAAAAAAACTCGTATTCCTACTTCATGTTCTTTGTACAACAATTTAGAATCCCATACTGAATCGTAGGCTCTATGAACATCAAAAACATTGCAAAGGTCAAATGACGCTTGGCAAGAGCTTTTTTCATGTTTGAGGATAAGTGGACAATGTGATTTGTGACTCCTCTACCTTTCCTAAAACCAGCCTGGAAAAAAGGCAAGCCTCCGTTTTTTTTGGCAAGGAATGTTCTATTCTGTTTTTTATGATTCTTTCAAAAAGTTTTCCAATACACTTGATCACAACAAAAAAAAAAAACACCAGTTGTTCTCTGCTAAATGTTCGTCTTTACTGGACTTCTTCAGGACTGTCACCTTGGAACACCTAGTAGTCTTCCTTTTCACCAGCCTGTTAAAACACCTTATACCTCGATTGACAAATGCTTAGATTCTTGTTGTATAGCAGTGAATGTCAAGGGCCAAAGTTTACATGTTGTGGACTGTTATCACCCAGATAGTGTGTCCAAGAAGAAAGCCAACTGGTTGCTTAATTTAGATTCAGTTTTCCAATGTGAGATTTTTAATTTTGGTGATAGAGCCATCATTCAGTATCATCAGATTAGCATTTACTATACCGTTTGTGAGATGTTCATTATTATTTGTGATATTTTTTAGAATTTTTGGACCATAGAGTATGATGGAAATTGAAATCACCTAGAATAATCCACTCCTTGTCTGAATCTAAATCAAGCAACCAGTTGGCTTCCTTCTTGGACCAGCCCTGATGTGGCCCTTTGCGGTCGGCTGGGCTATAAGCAACATTATCTTATCCTTCTTGGACACACCATCTGGGTAATAACAGTTCACAACATGTAAACTTTGGCCTTGAAAATCAGTGAACACCCCCATCCCACCCAACCATCTCCTTCCTTTGCCTCCCTCTCTATCCCCCCCATCCCTGTCCATCACTTTTGTGTGTGTGTGTGTGTGTGTGTGTGTGTGTGTGTTGTTTTTGTTTGTGTGCAGGGTGCTATGGTGTGGTGTGGTGTCTTGTGGTGAGTGTGTGTGTGTGTGTGTGTGTGTGTATGCGAGGGTATATGCGAGGGTGTGGGCGTGTTCGTATAGAGATGTATTTGTGTATTTATGCAGGTGTGTGTGTGTGGGGGGGGGGGGGGGGGGGGGGGGTGCGTGAGTGCATGTGTGTGTGTTCTAATTATGTTCCTTTTCGTTAATGAAAAATGTTGACATTCTGCTCATATGTTTTCTTAAATGTGGGTGCATGTGTATGTGTGCTAATTATGTTCCTTTTCATTAATGAAAAATGTTGACATTCTGTTCATAATGTTTTCTTAAATGTCAATACAACCATGGGTTAATCTGACAATGAATGGTTTCAGTGTGTGTGTATGTGTCGGTCTGGTTTTTTGTGTGTTATTTTTTTCTTTTCTTTTTCTTTTTAACTGTTCATAATCCCTCTTAAGATAATCTGGATCATGCAAGACCTATACTCAAAGAGTCCTCAAAAGTTTATACCTTGATTATTGATACAGGTCATCAACAATCAATACTCCACGCACTGTGGTATGTCATATCCAATATTCTTTTAAAAAATTGGTTCACCAAGACCCATATTATTGGGAGTGGATAGTTCAAATGATATAAACCGATTATTTCTCCACCTTTTGTTGCACATGCACCAAAATTGGCTGAAAGATAAGAAATTAAGTTATTGACAAATACTTAAACTTTCCTAAGAAAATTTTGAACAGTTTAACATATATATATTGACTTCATTACATCTCGAGGTAATGACCTTGGAAGTAGGATCAAGGTTCAATTTCAGTAACGAAGTGGATGACAAATATTCAAAATTTCATGAGAAAATGTTGGACATTTTGAAATACATAGTGATTTCATAGTGTCTCTGGGTAATGCCTAGAAATAGAATCAAGGTTAAATTCCCTGACCAACATTGCAAGTGTCTGCATCTTTGGACAATGTTGATGCTGGAATATATTATCAAAAGAAGCATAGAGTACACCTCTTTCATGCAGTCTCAGATTGGAATGGAATTTCCAGAACATCATTTTACTGACCATCAATTTTTTTCCTAATATTTTGATTTCTACAAATACCATAGTTTTGGTGTCCTCTCCATGTCAGTGCCAGTGATCAGTTAGCATCCGTCTTCGGGGTGGTCAGATTCATGGTGGCTTTCCATGGACTGGTGTTCATGTAGCACACTCCTGGGAAAATACTCAATCATGCTGGTTCCTTGACTACACAATCTTCATCAATAACAGGGGGGTGGGGGGGGTGGAGGTGGGGGGGGGTGTAGACAGTGTCCTATGTATATTGGATCAGAACATGTACCACTAAACACCAAGGTTTACTCCGCAGCAGAAAAGAGTCTCTTCAGATGGATTGGCCTGTGGCAACCTGACATTGATTGCTTCCTATGAACTTTCAGTGTTGAGGCTACAACAGGGCAAATCTAGGTGTTGCTGTGCATGAGGGAAAAGGAAATAGAGTCATGCAAGTAATGCCACTGAAAAATATGGAAAGACATGCCACCAACCCATTATCCCCTCCCCCCCCCCCCCCCCCCCCCCCCCCCCCCCAGTAATATAATTGCTAAACCACACACACACACACACACACACACACACACACACACACACACATGCACATGCACACTCACATGTATACATAAAATGCACACTCACATGTACACATAAAATGCACACATCACTAGCTAAACACTTAAACATGTTTTTAGTTTATTATATCCAGAGGAAAACAGACCTGTACACAAGAATACAAAATCATCAAAATACAGAGAACTTTTTCTTGCAGTTCTTACCATTGTAAATACACTGAGATCATATTTCTAAAGCATGTATAGAACTTTTTCCAAATCTCTCAGTCAGGCATAGTTCCTGTGTTGGTTTTCTGTTCACAAATCATAAACAAATTTCTCTAGAGCTCTGCATAAAATGACACATAATTCAAACAAACATTGAAATATTTCAGTCGTTTATTGATATGTTTTTTAGCATCTGTTAAACACACACACACACACACACACACACACACACACACACACACACATACACTCTCACGCACACACACAAACATGCACACACACACACACACACACACACACACACACGCACACACGCATGCACGCACGCGCACACACACACACACACACACACACACACATACACACACACACACACACGCACTCACACACATCATGGCATTCTTAACATTTTCACATTGATATGCCATTTAGGAAATCTTCAAACACAAGATTAATTTAAGGTGATGAATTTAGGATATGATTTTATTAAAGACAAATCAGATGAGATTAGATGCACCAACATTTTCTGTTCTTACCCATAGAAATCACAGAGAAAAAAACTGAGCACATAATTCAGTGAGAAGTGCCAAGAATGTTTCAAACAAAAGAATATACACTGTCATGGAACATTATATTATTCGCGCTTAAATGCATGCACACAAAGTATTCTGGTTACCAATCAAGCAGACATAACTTTGTTTTGTCATTACACATCAAAGTCCAGACTTCATGAAAATGAGGAGAATATTTGTCTACTCTGGTTACCAATCAAGCAGACATAACTTTGTCTTGTCATTACACATCAAAGTCCAGACTTCATGAAAATGAGGAGAATATTTGTCTATTCTGGTTACCAATCAAGCAGACATAACTTTGTCTTGTCATTACACATCAAAGTCCAGACTTCATGAAAATGGGGAGAATATTTGTCTATTCTGGTTACCAATCAAGCAGACATAACTTTGTTTTTTCATTACACATCAAAGTCCAGACGCCATGAAAATGAGCAGAATACTGTCACACAATTTTTTGAATGAGAAAATCTCTACGTTAGAAGGCACAAGTAAGTATATGATATATTACAAAGAGAAAAAAAAGTGATTAAAATTCGGACAGAAATTCTGATATATCAATTTTTTTTAAATGAAAGAAAGAAAAATGAAAAAATAAGAAAGAAAGAAAGAAAATGGAGAAAGTTTAGAAACAGATTTTTTAAAACAACAAAAAAAAAGGAAATCAACAGAAATTAATCAAAGAATGCAAAGATGAAAGAGAGAAAGAGGGAAGGAAAAAAAAAAGAAGAACGACAGAAAGAAAAAAAACTGCAACAAGAAAATTTAAAAAAAAAAAAAAGTAAGTCAGTCACAAATAATATACAATTCAATCACACACTTGTCTCCAAGTCATGCACTTCATGAACAAAATGATGATTGATATTTATAATAATATCATAGAAGTTTTGGAATACAAATGCAGTGCTCAAAATATTGTCACATAGCATTGGAATGTGTTACTTTGCTCACTGGAAGCAAAAAAGCAACATACTGCATAGTTCTGGGGGGAAAAAGTGCAAGCACAATCATACACACACACACACACACACACACACACACACACACACACACACACTTCTGGCCTACTCAACCTTGGTAAGTCAAAATATCTAAAATATAGATGTTTATATCACACACACACACACACACACACACACACACACACACACACACACACACACACACACACACACACATACACACACACACGCGTGCACACACACACACACACACACACACACACACACACACACACTTCTGGCCTACTCAACATTGGTCAGTCAAAATAAATAAATAAAACACACACACACACACACACACACACACACACACTTTCATTAAACAAAAATCAAATTAAAACACCCCATTCAAACTGCATCCACCAAACTGACGCTCCCAAAAAAACATTTGAATTATATAAGCACTAGTCAAAGGCAAAACTGTAGTTCCCGTGTTGCAATAATCACTATTGCAGGCACAGGCTTCTACTGATATTGCATTCCAAGTTGTGTCATAGCATCCTTCTTCCCTCTGAGCAATACACATTCGTGTCACCTCCACAATCCGTACAGAATCCGCTGAAACATAACAGATTGGTATTCCTAAATAGTTCATTCATAAACAGAAACAATGCAACAGGCATACAATAAATGAATGAATGAATTGTGTGTGTGTGTGTGTGTGTGTGTGTGTGTGTGTGTGTGTGTGTGTGTGTGTGTGTGTGTGTGTGTGTGTGTGTGTGTGTGTGTGTGTGCGTGCAAGAATGTGTAAATCACTACTGTGATTAAACCTAGATAATCGCCAGTCACCCTAAACATCTTGAAACTGAAGAAAACCTCTCATGCATGTTGAAAACATGCTGTTCACTATTTTCATTTTGATTTTATTGACTTAATGCTGGTATTGGGGAGAACAGCTATAATGAAAGGGTAACAGAAGACCTGTTTTTAAAAGGCCATTTTAATAATGCAATAATGTTTTATTGCTAAAAAGCCATCCATACAATGGGTTTATAGCCCCAACCAAGAGAAGATAATCTCAAACAAAGCAAGCTTTCGAAATTATTGAGCTTCTATTCATCAATAGGTTATCTTCTCTTCCAGTGATAAATGTGGATAGCCATCTTTATTGAAGTTGTTTTGTACAATATTTATTTTTACTTAGTAATTCTTGAATAAATTTTTTTAAGTTATTTATGTGCACCGATTCCTAAAATGAATACTTCTTACAAGAGCAAGTACACAAGTTTGCACAGGCTTTAGGTTTAGTTTAATGTAATGTAGGTAATTTGAGCAGGTTATCAGAAATTTTTTGGTAATCTTCAAATTGATTGGAAAGCATGAAATATCTATTACATTGATAATTTTTTTTCTTCAAAAATCGTATTTGATTTCAGCGTCAATTCTGCACCATTTCCTGTTTGAGACAGGTTATGTAAACTTAATACCACGTGTTTATCACATCATTTGTTTTCAAGTTCTTCATGGGTTCATGCAAAAGCAAAAAAAAGTGTGTGTGTGTGTGTGTGTGTGTGTGTGTGTGTGTGTGTGTGTGTGTGTGTGTGTGTGTGTGTGAATCTCTGTTGTGAGTGTGTGTATAAGTGCGTGTATATGTGTGTGCACACTCTTTTTTAGATTTTACACAAACTCATGGAGAAGCAGAAAAAACATGATTTTAAGCCGATATAACCTGTCTCACACAGGAAAAGACGTACATGCATGTAAAAAGATTTATGTGTGAGCAAAAGAAACATATCACACACTCATAAACATGCATGTGTGCATACACACAATAACACCTACTCATATATACATCTGGTGCATGCACACACACACACACACACACACACACACACACACACACACACACACACACACTCACACACACACACACACAACACACACACACATGCACACAGATGTCTGTTTGAGCACACACTAATAAACTCACCAAATCTCTCACACACACACACACGCACGCACGCACGCACGCACGCACGCACGCATGCACGCACGCACACACACACACACACACACACACATGCAAGCACATACACAAAAACGTACATTATGCCCACAAGTGTGTCTAACAGCACACAAAAAGACACACAAAACACATTCATGCCCATATGCACGTGCACACACACGCACACATACACATGCGCACACACATGTACAGACACATACATATGTACACACAACCCACAAATGCATGTGCATGTGCACACATGCACACACACACACACACACACACACACACACACTGCTGCCTTTTTAGTTTTGATGTAAACTATCCTCTTTCTCTAGATAGTACTTGATGAAAACACAGACCAGAGCGACATAATATCATTCTCACTTACTGTGCTCAGTAAAGCGTTGTCTATTTGAGTATTTCAGTTTCCAGTAATTTGACTTGTTCTATTCAGGAGCTCACAGACACACAGACACATGCATATGCACACACACACACACACACACACACACACACACACACACACACACACACACACATGCACACCCGCACACACAGAGACAAATGATGTGTTGAAAATGAAACCTATAGTTTGTCTCTTTAAAATGTATTATGTTGTTTGGATTTTTTTAACCTGTGAAATATGTAATGTCTTGAATGAGTGACATTTCTAAATTCTACTACTTGAAGAAAAGACACCAAGTGTACATAGGTTATCTATTAGGAACAGATTTTTTTCTTTAGAGTCATACACAATACATGGTCACAGGAAATGGGAAATACTTGAATATGTAGTGGAGAAAAAAAAAGCAACAACAACAACAACAAACATGCCTCTCACAGTGAGCAAAAAATACATACAATATCTTTCACCCCTCATCTTCACACAGGTGCCATCACAAAATATGGCAACAGTGTTAGGTAGTCCAAAGTGATCGCCGCATCCCTCATCATTCTGTGTACATGAGAAAACACCGTGGTGCCACACCTGTTTCAAAAAAAAAAAAAAAAACATTTTTGAGAAAAGAAAAGAAAAAGAAAGAAAAAAAAAAAATCAGAAAAATTTAATGTGTCAATGTTGCAACATTTGTAGTCCGAGAGATGTAGCAGAGAAGGTGGTTTGATACCTTGCCTTTCACTAAGTTTCATTGAAACTGGAACCTGGAATTGGGGAAAGGAGGGCCATCAGCTCCCCCTAAGAAAATGTTGGGGAGAGGAGTGAGGTGGGGGTGGGGTGTGTGTGTGTGTGTGTGTGTGTGTGTGGGGGGGGGGGGGGGGGGGGGGGGTTCATGCCAACAGGATTCAACAAAGTCCATCTCATCCAAGTCTTTCTCCCCCCCTCAGAATGAGTCTTGAGAACAGATCAGCATCATTGTAAATCTCTCTGGTCATGGATACGTCCATTCCTCTGACAGTATCCCTTTCCTTCTCGTTGATTGTTGTTATAGTCATAAGCAGTGTTAATTCTAGAGAGAAACAGACTGACAATGATGGAAGGAGGTGATCGGAGGAGGCATACTGGAAGGAATGAGGGGGTTTATGAACCATGCCGAACTGGATTAAAAGGTTGTATTTATAAGTATGGATACACATACATATATATGTCCATTTGTGCACATGCAAGTGCAAACAGTGTGTATGTATGTGTGTGTAAGTGAGTGTGTGTATGTATGCATGTGTGTGTGTGTGTGTGTATGCATTGTGTGTGTGTGTGTGTGTGTGTGTGTATGTGTGTGTGTGTGTGTGTGTGTGTGTGTGTGTACACTAAGGTACTGTCTGGATATGAGTCAGCAATGTACTATCATGTGAAAAAATACTTGAATTAAAAATTTTAAAGCAATTGTAATCTTATTCTAAAATGCTTAGTAATAATGTGTGTGTGTGTGTGTGTTTTGTGTGTGTGGTGTGTGTGTAGGGGGGGGGGGGGGTATGGTGGCGAGAGGGTGGGTAGATGCAGTTCATTCATTTTTTCTCTTCTTCTTGTATGTGTGTGTGTGTGTGTGTGTGTGTGTGTGGGGGGGGGGGGGATGGTATGATGGTGGCGTGAGGGTGGGTAGGTGCAGTTTAAAGTCCGAATTGTATGTAGACATGACAGTAATGTCAGGGGATGGATGAAGAAGTAAGGGCAAGTAACTAATAAACAGTGTTGTTTTCCAAGAAAATAACATGCGAAAAAAAAAAAACGAAATTCGAAATTCCAAAGCGTGTTCCTATAATACGCTGAAGAAAAAAGTGTGTGTGTGTGTGTGTGTGTGTGTGTGTGACTGTCAATATGTGCTTCCGCAGTTTCACAAGTAACCACTTTAAATACTTTTGTAACTGTAGCAAATATATACTTACAGCACGTGAAAGCTGAAGTCAATAACAAAAGTGCCAACTGATTCTTTAAACGGTTTGTAAAGACCCCCATAGCTACACTTTACATCTTCTTCCGCATTCTGTTGAACTCTTTGCGCTCTGATCACACCAGTCCAACCAGCCTCTTCTTGTTCTACTTTTTTTTTTTTTAATTTTCACCTGCGAGCAGGTGCTAGAAACCAAATAAGAATATACATTTTGTAAGATATGTCTATCAAATCTACCCAAAACATCTGTAGCTATAGTTGTAATACTAATGAAAAAAGTCTGAATTGAACTTTCATTCATGAAGGTTTTTTTTTTTAACAGGTTTTTTTTTTTTTAATTAATCAACAAAAAACAGCAATTCTTAAGTGGTACACCTAAAGCTTCAAGGGAAAAGATTCTATCAACTTCCTGTTGGTGAAAAACAGCGCACACGTGTGGATTGTAACAAGTTGGCCGCAGTTTCCCTGGGACAGTTTCAAGAAATTCATAACAGAATGGCGGAAAAGAAAAAAGAAAGGATTGAAATTGTAAGAAATTGTTCTTTCGTTACTACTGATATTTTACGATTAATTTTCTCGATGTCAGCTCAACTGACGTCCACAGAATTGTTCTTCGTTACTACTGATATTTGTAAATTAATGTTCTCGATGTCAACTCAATTGACGTGTGTACGGTAACCTCCCCCCCCCCCCCCCCCCCCCTCTCTCTCTCTCTTCCCTCTCTCTCTCTCTCAGACGAAGAACATTTAGTTCATCATTATAAAGTAAATGAAGACATCAGGTTGAATTCTCGGCTCCTCGAAATAATCATTGAACGTTATTATTTATGTGATTTCTTTTTTCATCCACAGACGATGCTAATGTTATATATATATATATGTTTATTGGCAAAGAATGTCGCAAAAGCTGTTAGTATTAGGAAAAAGAAAATGCTAGATCTTAACTACTTTGGTTGTAGTGTCTGATGCTGATACTAGTTTGATGATCACTTTCTTAATTCACTTCTTCTTTGTGTGTGTATGTGCACGCATGCGCACGCATGCATTTGGTATACATGCGTACATGCACACACACATTTTTGTGTTTAACTGGGCGCATATCCTTGTATAATAACAGCATATGATATATATTTTTTTTCATCAAGTAAGTCAAGTTTATAAAGGTGTGTGTGCATGTGTGTTGTGTGTGTGTACTGTGTGTGTGTGTGTGTGTGTGTGTGTGTGCAATAAGATGTTCTCTTCTAGTATGGATTTGATTTGCCATCAAGACGAATCCTTTTTTAATTTTTCTATTGCTTTTTTTTTTTAATACTTTGATTGTTCACAACACTTGCTTATTCAGTTTTCCTACTTCATTCAAACAAAACAAACATTTTCATTCCTTGCACTGCAAATATGATCTTATTCCCCCATGACACAAGGACTGTACAGGTTAATGCCAATCTCTCTCTCTCTCTCTCTCTCTCTCTCTCTCTCTCTCTCTCTCTCTCTCTCTCTCTCTCTCTCTCTCTCTCTCATCATCTTCTTCTTTGTTTGTTGGAAGCCAGCTTCATAGTTTCAAAAATCTGCTGTACTTTGGTGACTTACTAAGGGTCTGTAGAAAAAAAGGCAAAAAAGAGAGTAGAAGTAAAGAGAAGAGGAAGACAAAGTTTTCTATCACTCAGCTGCACCATGTCAAGTTCTGGAGCTTGGAAGACACTATTTAAGATGATCATAAGGCAAAATCTATGCAGAAATTCAGATGCAAGTAGAAGACCTTGGCACAAAAGATGATACTGTCATCTACACTGACGGTTCTGTCACTTAAGGTAGTCATGCTGGGGATACACAGTGACACAAAATGGCCGAACTATCCAGGAAGACAATGATATGCACAGGTTAACTTCAAGTCTTACAATGGAGGTAGAGAAGCAGTGATACAAGCATATCCACTAGCTTTCATCCACAGGCCAGTTAAAAACTCTACAAGCCATGATACTGACCGACTCCATGAACCTGCTTCAAAAAGTGGAGAGTGGAATCGGAAGCCCTGCCTGACATGACCTAATTTGCAACCTTCTATTGGAGAGGCTTATATGGATGTACTGCCCTAGACATGCAGGAATGAAGTACTGAAACTAGTGAAAGGAAACGAGAGAGCAGACACACTGGCTGGCAAGGCAATGAAAAGAAGTGGATTACAGCTTGGCTGATCTGATGTGATAAAAATCTTAAGAATCACTTAAATTTAAAAGCAAACAAGAGCAAAGCCACTACACCATAGGCCATCTTTCAGGTCTGAACTTCAAGATTCATTTTCTAATTGTTATACTTTATTCATAAAAAGTTTTTAGAAAACTTGGGTATTTGAATTATTTCACTGAATCACTCAGTCATGTATCAGTTATTTACTTGTTCAGCTTCATGTTCTTTTGTATGTGTCTCACTGTCAGGTCATTATATTATTACATGAGGCTATTTTATCAGTTACTTACATTAGTATCACACACACACACACACACACACACACACACACACACACACACACACACACACACACACACACACACATACATGCATGCATGAATGCATACATGCATGCATCACGCTTTGCATCAAACACTGATAATTAGTCCAATTTTTATGCAAGCACATGAGGTGGAATGATGAGACAACACGTCAAAATTTAATGTTAGCTCTGATTTGTCTCATCAAAATCATGATTTTGGTTAGCTTTTTTGGCGGGATCAGTGTGAGGACGCCATGAGGCAATCCACCAGTGGAGACACTGCATTGCTCATGAATCACTTTGGTGATCAGTGGTGCCTGTTCTGATACAGTATTCAGGACACCACATACTCTAATGACAAGCACCCTACCAACACAGTACAACTGTGTAAATTTTGTGTATGACTGGTAATAATAATAAATTATAGTTAAAATATCAAATTCAATTTGCCCAGTGCCTCACATATTCAGTTTCAAGTTTCCATGGCCTTCAATTGTTGCAGATGCCTGTTGATGGCGAGGAAATTGAGAGAGCTTGCACCTTTGTGCTTCATGATGAGGATCACACCCTTGGAAACAGTCTTCGTTACATGATTATGAAAAAGTAAAGTGCATGGTTTTAAACTTGTATAATTGACCGTAGCCATGGAATAATTTACTTAAGACTTACTTTCACTAAATTGTTACTTTTCAATTTTTCTATTTGTGATGGTAAATGATTGATGGTAATATTAGTGTATCTTGGATGCGTCTGATAGGACGGAAATGGTACTTTTGGTAGTGCACTTATTTGACAGTGTGTGTGGTGTGTGTGTGTGTGTGTGTGTGTGTGTGTGTGTGTGTGTGTGTGTGTGTGTGTGTGACACCCTACATAGTCTCTTCTTGCAGCATTGAATGTGCATTCACTTTTAAAATTGAATCAATGTGTCAAGTCTTTTTTATTTCCCAGAGGGGTATGGATGGCAGGGGGAGGGGTGGGGACAGTTCTTAAGTTATCGAGATTTTTGTTTTCGCAGGTGGACTCTGAAAGTGCAATAATACATTTCATCTCATTTTGTGGCCATTTTTTGCATTTTTGGTCTGTAGTATTTTTTTTGTCCAAAAGTTGCATTTTGGTAAACTTTTCCAGACTCCAGATCTTTTTAGTTTTAATTTTAATTCATAAGATGTCTAAGCTCCTTCCATCAGTTTCTTTATAAATTTTTTTTTAGATTCCAATGTGCAATTGTTTCAACAATTCCAAAATGGAGCTAGCAGAAAACTTTGCTCATTTTTTGTTTCCTTCTTCAGAATCATGGCATTCTGTTGTCTTCATAAATGAAAAAAATGGTACATATTTAATGGGAATCTTATGGGAATATGGTATTCTCTAACATTCAGGATCAAAGTTATGTTATTCCTTTTACAAGATCAGCAACTGTAGAGTATCTAAAAGTTCTTTTTATGTAAATGCTCAACTGCTAATTTGAATTGAACCTTGTGAACAGGATTATTAGGGTATGTTCATACTGGCACGCTTGTCAGTCACGCGGACAGACAAAAATCTTGTGGATGCGACACTCCCTTCTTCATTTTCACTTACAGAGTGGAAAGTGTTCATGCTGCCACAGGCACTCACCCACGACCACTCCTGCAAAGAAAAGTTGTGCGTGCTTGCCACAATTAAAACACGTGTGCGGACAGAAAAGAGTCGTCGGACGAGGCAGACCCTTCCTTTTTATCACTGGCAGCAGTCTGGGCATTCATACTGACACAGTTTTGTGCGAGTGTGCATCAAGGAACTGTAGCATATGTTTTCATTCATTGGTATATAGCTCAAGATGGACAACAACAAATTGATTGCTGTAGTCAGGAATCCACTTTTTCTTTGGGATAAGTCTGATTAAAAAAAAAAAAAAGCATTTCAACAGATAGTCCACAAATTTCTTTTCATCTGCTAGCAGTCCACTCATTAAATGATACATTTCATGCTCTTGTAATCTCTTTATTGAATTCTGAGAAAATCGGCGAGCTATTCAGCTCTTCATGTTTCTTTTCCTCATCCACCACCACAAAATAAGTTTCTGTTGCCTCGTCAGCACTATGTTTACTGTAAAACCAGCGGTGTCTAGCCTCCAAGCAGACTTATGGACAGAGTATGCACCGATCAGTATGCGCCTTTTCTCACGCACTTGCGATCTTTCACATAGATCTGCACGACAGTTGTGAGTGGCAGTATGAACGTAGCCTTACTGTGTGAATGTTCAAAAGAAAACAATCAAAAACCATCAGAGTTTGTCATTCTTACTTCAAAATTAACTTGCTTCAGATCTAGTCTGTTATGTACTGTCTACACTTTTGTTATATTGCCAGTGTTTTCCAACCCAGACATCTCGTGAGAATTGTGACTGGAGGAGGGGGGGTGGGGAACTTAACAAAGGAAAGGGGGTGCTAGCTGCTATTTCTCTTTTTTATGAAAGCTTTAGGGAGAGGCTTTTTCATTGACTTAAGTCTTTGTTCAGTTTGTGTCGCAGTCGCTAAAATGAATAAAGCAAATTACTGAACAACATACTGGTTTTTGTTTGTTTTTCAGCTGAAGTACAATACCTCTACTTTTTTTTTTAATAATAAATAACAAATTTTGTGTTGTGGAGGCTGAGGGGTAAGTTCTTTTTGGTAGCTTTTCTTTGTGGTGAACTTGCCTTACATATAATACACTCACTTGAATATGCCCAACTTTGTTTGCAGTCCCGATGTTCAGTTTTGTGGTTACAATATACCTCATCCATCGGAGAACAAAATCCAGCTGAGAATCCAGACCTTCATGTCCAGCAGTATGTCTTTATTTCAACTTATCTTTTTTAGGAGGTGGGGAAGGACCATGTGTTACTTGCATGTATGTTTGTTTTTTTTTTTCTGTATGTATTATAAGAGAAAAAGAGTGGAGAAGGAGGAGGGGGTAAATATGTGTGTTTCCATGTCGTTTAGTGCTGTATTCTTAGGTGGTGCTTTTTCCCATTGTGGCATGTTTACCTGTTTTTGTGACATAAAATGTTCTTGCACAATTTGGGAGTTGCTTTTTCTCCTTTTGCTGTGATCTTGCTGTTCAATTGTGACTTCTTGCTCTGTGTCTTGAACTTGCCATATGCATCATGCATATGTTGAGGGGGGCTGATTTGTTTTTGAATGTTGTTGTTGGTTTTTGTTTGTTTCACTTTCAGTTTAGGCATGCCAGATTCATGGCCGGTACTTTTAGCGCAGCCTTGTATTATCCTTCTTAAGGATGTCCATCATCATGAAACCGTTAAGTTATGCAGTATTATTGAAAATATTTGTACTCTGTCTCTCTCCACTCTCTCTCTCTCTCACACACACACACACACACACACACACACACACACACAATTTATTTTTGTTTCATTTGAGGTCAAACTGTGACTTTTCCTTCTTTTTTTTTTTTGGTGGACTGCCTTGGTGTAGTTCCAGGCATTTGGTTCAGCTCTGTGCGGTCAAGATCCAACCAAACATCCCACTTTTTTTTTTTTTTTTTGAAAGATGAACTGTCACCCAGTCAAAGTACAGTTCAGCACAACAAATGTTTGCACATGCATTTTTGACATGTGTAAAGCTGCATTGGTATAACTTCTCAGTTAACATGAGAGGTTCAGTTGGTATAAAGATGTATGCTTCCTGTTACAAACACGTGTAAATTTTCAAATGTATGCAGAGTTTTGTTGATCACTTGGACTGTTGTCAGTGGCATAAATGACTCCCTGTGGATATTAATGAGGATGCTGTTAAATATACATTAACAAGATTGAAAAAAATAAAAGTACTTGAATTGCAAACGGAAAATTATATGCCTCAATCTAAGTTTACACTTGTCCTAAATATCATCTATGACACAAGACTGTGCTACAAATTTAAGTCATTATTAATATAATACTAGTGAAAATGATATTTTTTCAACTAATTCAAGCTACTTTTTTTTTTTCTAAATCACAGAAAGTACAGCCATGGACGTTTTCAAGAAAGGACTAAAGGATTTGAGTGGTGTCTGCTCTCACATAATTGAAACTTTTCAGGTGAGTTTATACATTCTCTGGTGCTGCTTTCTTTCACTTTATCTACCTATCTCAGTTACATGGGGTTGTGTATATTGCATTAGGTCAATTTTTTTTCATATATTTGCTCCTTTTGTAATTATTATGGTTGAACGGGATAAAAATTGATGCATGTGTGTATCTCTGTTTATGTTGATATTCTGCAAATTGAAATTAGAAACGCATAATTTGCTGTAACCTTTTTTTTACAAACTATTAATCATATGCAAAACTTTTGGGGCACTGGGGAGAGGACAGAATTGTAACAAAATCATCTGTTTCCTGGCTCTGCCATTTGAGTCAGTTCAAGAGTGAAAATTGTTCTTCTGCCTGGAGAAGAAATATTTAGCAGATAAGATTGTGAGGAATGAAGAGTTTCTTTCCCATGTACTTTTTTTTTTAGGTATTCCAGTACATATAAAATAAAAATACAAAATCTCAGATTATCTGCTGCAACGCTGTAATATTCCCTGAAAATATTTTACACATCATAGATAGTTACTCATTTGTGTCTACCAGTCACTCTGTAGCATTCATGATTTGTAGACATTTTGCAATAAAGTTATTGATTATGCAAACAGATCCTGGCTTGATTTGATGTGGATCCGCACCACCATTCATGGGTTATTCTTCAGCCTTATTCCATTTTTCCAACAAGTCCAAAATCAGTTTCAGTAGTTTTTGCAAATTGAAATTTGTACTAATCTTGCTGGGAGATCTTCTTGATCAAGTGTCTGGGACCCTTCTGAAAGTACATCCAAACCACAGGGTATTTTCTGCCCTCCTCGTGGAAAACCCTCACCACTCCTATTCCCAAGTGCAGAAAAGACTTGACAAAGTCTTCTAATCATCATCATGTAAGTTTGATCAGTTGCGTTTGCAAATCAATAGAACAGATGGTCAACTCTAGTCTGATGTGGAAGCTGGAAACCAATTACTTTTTGGCCAAAAAAACAGTGTGGTTTGTGCAAGTAATATTCTACTGTTGTCCAGTTGGTCTATCTTGAAACTACCATCTGCAGCACCTTCATTATCAGACATGTGGCTGCTACATTGTTTTGTTTTGTTTTTTCTACCTGAAGGCTTACAACACCATGCGGAAATCTAGAATTCTTACAGATCTTCATAGTCTAGGCTTTCAGGGTCATCTCTCTCTTTATATTAAAAACTTGGCTGATTGGCAGTTCTGTTCGGAGTCCATGTTGGCACTATGCTGTCTGACACCAATGAGCAGAAATTGGATGTACCCTAGAGGAGTGTCCTTTCCCCTATCTCTTCAGCACCCAAATCAACCAGGTGCCAGTTCTGTACTCTTCAGCATCAAAATTAAGATCAAATCTAATTTCCAGCTCTGTAAACCATGATTCCAAGTCCTCTTGCTTGTTGATGACTTTGCATTCTATGTTGTATAGTGGTGTTCAACTCCAACTTTGCATGGATAAGATCGGACAGAGGGCCAAAAAAGAGGGGTTACCTTTTCAGGTACCAAAACCAGACCTGTTTACCCTTACAATTTTGCCACAATTTTTACTGGAAAAAAAAAAAAAAAATATGGGAGTTACGAGAACAACAAAAATATTATGGGGAATTTTTTTTTTTTTTTTTAATTGTTAAACACAAACGTTTTGTCTGCTACTGTTCCAGTCAAAAGCAGTAAGAAGACATTTCTCAGTGTGCCTTGCGTCTTTCACTTTGTTAAAGATGGTGACGAAGCTGTCTTACATGCCAACAGCCAACTCTTATTATCTTGCGATTATGAAATTACAGGGTTTTTTTTTTAAATTACAGGCTTTTGTCCGAGATATTGCAGGTACATGAATTTGGGATAAACAGGTCTGCAAAATTCACTGTATCCTCTTTCACAACTTGGAACAGTACTTGCTGACCCTGAAATTCATCTGTGTAAATTGACTATTCCAGCTGTGAACAAAGAAACCAGACTTCTGGGTGTAACCTTTGACCAAAAACTGAGTTCTAGACCAGCCACTGTGGCAAAGTGGTAAGTGTCACAGACTCTCCCGGCTGGAAGGTTGTGCGCTCGATTCCCATCAGTCATGTGGGATTTTTCTTCCCCAGTCTGCTTCTACCCAGAGTTGAGTTTGCTATGGGCTCAGCTGGGAAAACTGGGTCACGCCGTCGAGTTTTGTCCACTTAATGGAATTGTCTCTGAGAGTGTTGCTCAAATTTCCTGACTAACACTGCAGGTGTCTGTATCTCTTGGGCCTGGTTGACACCGGGATGTGTATGAAAGGAAGCATAGAGTACAGCCATGTCATACAGTCTACGATGGGAATGGAAATCTGTAGCATCATCTTCATCATCCTCATTCTCATCAATCAGCATTAAAAAAAAGAAAGTCTTAAGTTCTGTGGCCCTTCATGCCCTGCTGTCATGGTGATCTCAATTTCAGTGTCCTCTCCACATCTGTGGCCTTGGTTTGATTCTATCTGGGTCACCGGTATCGGTGAGTCCATGGGGGCTCTTGTTGGACAGATGAGGTGGTGCCCTCTGGAAAGAGAGCTCACTTATACCGGCTCCACAACTAAGCAGTTATTGTCATCAATAGGGGGCTTAGTAGGTGGTGTCCTGCATATTTTGGATCAGAAAAGGCGCCACTGAACACCACCAAAGTGACTCAGCAGCAGTGCAATGTCTCCTCCGGTGGGTTGCCTGTTGACAACTTGATATTGATTGCTCCCCATGGATTGCCAGTGTCGGGACTGCAGCAGGACTGACCGGGCTATGGCTGTGGTTAGTGTTGGAATGAGCGGTGTGGGGTGCACAGACGCTGAGGTGGCACAGAAGTGGGGACAAAAAAAAACAAAACCTGATCTCTAAATGTCAAATCCTACACTTGAAAGCTTGTTGTCAGAAAGCAGTGAACATTCTGAAAATGTGGTAGGGTGCTGATTAGGAAACTCTTCTCCATTTGTATAGGACTCTGATCTGCTCTAAACTGGACTACTGGTGTGTTGTCTGTGGTGCTGCAAGACTTTCCTTCCTAAAACTGTGGATCTCATTAAATGTTAATACTCTATGGCAAACTCATGAAACCTTGTTCAAAGATGTCCCTGGTAATGTGGTTGTTTTATTGTGTTTGTTCAGTTAAAAACATTTTTCTTCTGATCTCAGATTTTACAGAACAGAGATCTGAAAAGTTGTGTGTGTTTTCAGAAAATCTGTTTTAAAGAGTTGGTGTGTGTATGTTGTTGTTGGTACTGGTGGTCTTTCTCTTTCTCTGTCTCTCTCTTTTTTTTTTTTTTTTTTTTTTTTTTTTTTTTTCTTCAATGTGGTGACAGCTCTTCGATCAGCTGAGCTTTTACAACATGAATTGATCTGCACATGCACCACAAATGTGCACCAAAATATAACACGTCCATCCGTGGGCCACATTCAACCTTTTTTTTTTTTTTTTTAAAATAAAATTTGGTTGACATTCCATATTTTTACAAAGTTTGGTTGAAACTGATGCGGCAGTTTCTGCATAATCTTGTTGACAGACAAGCAAACAAAGTAACGTACTTGGATGACAACATGATCTTGGCACAGGTCATTAGTTTCATAAGTGCAGGTTAAGTTCACACACACACACGCACACACACACACACACACACACACACACACACATACATTGAAAATGGAAGAAAAATGGTGCTTTAGGAACCTTTCATGTGTATTATGCAAATCAATTATCACTTCGTGACTGCTTTATTTATGTCTGGTATATCATGTTTTTGTATTCTTGTATGCATTCTTTTGAACATCTGTTTTGCAGGATTTGGATTTTATACTAGATATTTTTTGTTGTTGTTGTTTTAGTTTCTCATTGTTTACAAACAAAAAATAATTCATGATCACTGTAATTTACATGCTGCCTGTTTGAGAAAAAAATTTGTTAAGAGAGAGATAGAAAGCTTTACATCAATAATACACAACAAAGAAAGTACTGTCTGGTAGTATTGAATTGTTTTTTTTTTTTTTTTTCAGACTGAAGTGGAGCATTATTATAAGGCCACACACCAAATGGACAATGAAGATGATACATCATGAAATATGCATCCAATGTTTTCATTTGCTGTTTTGTTTTCTGTTGGAAAATGCTTTTCAAATTGGTAGCATCTGAGCAATTGAGTGTGTGTGTGTTTTTCATATGTGTGTGTGTGTGTGTGTGTGTGCGCGCAGAGGTGTGTGTGTGTGTGTGTGTGTGTGTATGCATGTACACATGCATGTGTTTGCTTTCAGTGGGTGCATATGTAAGCATGTATGTATGTGTGAACATGTATGTGTGTGTCTACTTGAGTAAAATATACATTTGTGTAGATGGCTTTCATGAATATTCATGAGTGGGATAAGGCATTGGTGTATCTATAGATGCAGCTGCTGGAATACTACATGAATTGAATAAAATAAGAATGGCAACAATGTTTTCTTGATTTTTTTTTCTCTTTCTTGTGATGAAATTACAATTAATCTTTAAAAAAATGTGAAGGGTTATCCAATGTTTGCAGTTCTTATTCATATATTTCGTAACAGGGATGCAGGGTGGTATGGACAGTGGTCACACTCTGTGCATACAAGTTCTGTTCTCAGATGGATGTACACATACACTCTGTCACTCAAACAGGCCCTGACAAAGCTGAAGGGATATAAAAGATATACAAAGCACTGGATTTAATTTAATAATTGACTGTAAGCACCCACCTACCACTATACTACACATTCATCTGTACAACATACAGGTAATTCAATCATTGCATCCCAGTCATCCTGGTTATTCTTCTTATCTTCATGAAAGGCAGCGTAATTCCAATATTCTATGTACTTCTATTCTAGTTATGCACACACACAAAAAGAAAAAAAAAAAAAAAAAAAAAGAAAAATTGTGTGCAAACTTGCCAGTTGTTTCCCTTGGCTGATTGTCCCTTTAATACACCATCTCTAATAAAAATTAATGGCCATGGCTCATTTCTATAAAGACACCACACTGTCCCCCTCACCTCCTCCCAATCCAGCTGAATCCAAGTGGGAGAGACTGCGAGTGTAAATGTCTCCCTCAGATTGAGACTTGGATTCATTGCACTGATACTGGCTGCTAAAAAAAAAAAAAAAAAAAAAAAAAAAAAAAAAAATGCTGCTGCAACCTAATTTCTGATTTAATGCAAAGTCTGATATCGAATAGAATGCTTTTCTGTTGAATCAGAACGAAACTGTGCCTCTTTTTACTTCTTTTTTTTTTTTTTTTTTTTTTTTTTTGACTTTTCTTTCAAAATCAACAAAGAATAAAAGTATATCAGTTTATGGACAGAAGGGAATTAAGCTCATGATCTATTTAAAGCAAAGGAGTGGTAGATGTTAAGATTTAGGGGGGGGGGGGGGGGGGGGGGGGGGGGGGGGGGGGGGGGGAATCCGATGAATAATTTGAATTAAACAATATCAAGCATGCAAACAACAACAACAAAAAAAAAGTGTGAATCCTGATCAATAGTCTGAATTACAAAATATCAAGCATGGGAATCAAAAAAAAAAAAAGGTGTGAATCCTAGTCAATAATCTAGATTAAACAATATCAAGCATGGGAAATTTAAGGTGTGTTCATGATCTTTCTATTATTCAAAGCAAACGAAACCAGGTCAGATAGCCAAATAGTATCAAATTAATCAAAATAGAAAGTTTTGATAAAGTTTTCAGTCACTGTAGTGAAATTTTTGGTTGAATTGAAAAGTCACATATTTTAAAATCACATATGCATGCATGCGCACTATATACATGTACATACACCCATAAATCAGCAATCAATGTAAGAGTTTTCTTTTTTACTCAACAGCAGTGAGTGTATGACAAATCTTTAGTTAAACGGTATATAAAGTCATCTGTCTTTAAACTACACATGAGTGCATGTGAACAATATAAATATGCACATGCTTGTAATAGTTGTCCACATGAAGTCTTGTATACATTAAGAATAAACTAGCAGTATCATTTACATTATACACTGGCTTCAAATCTACATGCATACTTTCATAAGAACAAGCACTTCTCTTACAATTTTAAGTTCTGAATTATGTCAGAGATATGTGTTGATATGGAATACTCATTTTACAAATAATTTAGTTTTCTTATTCAATAATAAGGCAGTAAGGTGATACTTATCGCATGAAAAATAATAAGATATTGCTTGTGTTTTAAAACACATTCTGTTAGAAATGGATCAGATAAATTCATGTGATAAACTTTTACACTATCAATGTATTAAGTAATGGATTGGATAAATTAATGTGATAAACTTTTTACACTATCAGTGTATTACTACTCCTCTTTTTTAAGTCATAGAATTTTAAGTAGAAGCAAACTACCATCGGATATTGAGACAGTTATTTTAGCAATAGAGACTTGCTGGTAAATAAAATTCCAAATACAAAAATGATGTGATGTAAATACTTCAGTTAGAACTCAAATTCAAAAACACCACTGGGAACACATGAAAACATACAACAGAAATTTATCAACTCAAACATGTGAAGACATGTAAATACTGAGTCAAACTAAAATGGACAAATGAGGTAAATCACTGACCATCAAAATTCTGAACACAGAAATTAACACATGAAGGCATGTACACACAGAGTCAAAACTAAAAGTAAACAAATTACAGGGACATTCAGTCACCACCAAAAATTTTAAACACAAGAATGGACGCAATAGGAAGACATGCGATCATAACCAAGAACCCAGAGATCATCTCATCTAAGATGGCCTCAAGACTTCATCTGCAGTTGGGGCAATATGCTGAGAAAAATTGTCCACTCAGAATGATCTGTTTGGGGGCAGAACATGAGCAGATGCAAACAAAGATTTTCAATATCTCAACCATACAAAGGAAAACTTTCTTGCACTTGAGGTTCTGTGCACACACACACACACACACACACACACAAAATCCAACATCCAAGTTGATGCCCCCACCCTTCTGCAACAAAACTTTTACTTAGATATTGTGATGCTGACACAAAAAAAAAAATGCTTCTCACAATTTTGCTGGACAAAGTAATCGGGAAGCTAGCAATGGCATGTTACAATGAATATGATGATGTCAAAAGAAAAAGAACATAAGTTACTGGACTAGTAATCTTGCACATTCATAACAAGTGCAATACTGAAAAACAAGAAAATCAACAAAGTTTAGTTTCAAGGAAATCTAAAGATGCAAAGAGTGAGAAATTGTCATGAAGCTGGAAGAGAACTCAACAACATAATGAAGACTGCTACATGCAGACCTGGTTGGCATCCTAGCTATTGATAGAAATAATCAACAACATGATTTGTCTCTTGCTGCCCGCCTTAAATCCACAGTACTCCCTTGCATAGGTCTCTCTTCCATTTGATCCTCCATTTCACGTACACGCTGGACAGCTGACACAAAAGCCTTTTCCACATTCGTTGATTCTTTGGCACTTGTCTCAAAGTAGGGCACACCCCCATGAGAAGAACACCACTTAAGAGCATCTTCTCTGGTCACTTCACGGACTTCTATATCAGATTTGTTTCCTATAAGAATAAAGGGGAAGACAGTGCTATCCTGAACGTCGGCGTAGTTGACAAACTCACTGTGCCACATGGACAAATTGTCAAAGCTCTGCCGATTGTCCACAGAAAAAGTCAGTAGACAACAGTCGTGCCACGATAAAATGGTGTCCGCAAGCTCTTGTACCGCTCCTGTCCTGCTGTATCCCATATCTGGAAAGACAAAAAATCTGAACATTACAACATTTATTTTGCTAGATCTCTCATCAAAAGAGCGCACATTGATGAATACCACACGACATTTTTTTTGAAAAAACAAAAACAAAAAAACATTGATATTGACCTTTGCCATTGGTTGCCTGGCCTACAATTTTACGCACTTCTAACGTCGAGGCTAGCCGGGGACCCCATCATTCATTCATTATGCCCATCGCTCCTGGTGGAGCATAGGCCATCAACGTCCCTTCGCCATCGCACTCTGTTCTGGTCATTCCAATCCAGTTGGTCCCTTGTTGTTTCAGCTCTGCTCAGTGTCTTGCCTCCAGCTGTTGTGAGGCTGACCTCTCTTCCTCTTTCCTAGTGGGTTCCAGGTCAGGGCCTAGCGTGTGGTGCTGGATGCTGGCTTCCTGAGGGTGTGTGTCCCGATCCAGCCCCACTTCCTTCGCAGTATCTGCTTAGTCACTGGCTCCTGTCCCGCACGCTTCCACAGATCTTTGTTTCGGATCTTCTGCCATCGGATTTTGTAGATGCGCCTCAGACAGGTGTTGAAGAATGAATCTTTTATTGCATCGTCTGTGTTGTCCGCCATGTCTCGCATCCGTAGAGTAGAACGGATTTCAAACTGGAGCTGAAGATGCAGAGTTTGGTTCTTATGCTGATTCCTCCAGATGCCCAAGCCAGGGACCCATGCTTTTAGAATAAAGCTTTGCTAAGTGTTATGGGACTACTGAGACCCATGGCTCTCTCTTAACAGACTAAAGCCTTGCTGTACACTAGGGTTTTGAAGGATCCGTACTTTCACTGAAAGAGTAAGCCTTGCTGTGCTTTTTGTTTGTTTGCTTGTTTACCTATTTGTAGACAAAACCAAACAAGTTGCGGTACAGATGTGGGACTATGCTTTAGAGACAGTCATAAAACTGTGTGAGTAAAGCTTACAAATCGAGTTGATTATCAAGCGAAAATCAAGAGCATGGTTTATTTTATGCCCATGATGTACAGCAAAGGTTACCATTAGAACATCCCCCTCTTGCCACCAGTCAGTCTCCTCCCACCCCTCCAGCTTCTCTTACTGCAGCATGTATAAATCAACTGGTATATGTGCTCAAGAACTGCACGGTCCTTACTCTTGCTTTTCAAACCAAAATAATTATTATTCAGGATACTTTTTTTTTCGCTGCTGTTTGTGAGTTGCCTTTCTCTCAATACTGTTTTTTTTTTTTGTTCTAGAAACACTTAATATATACTATAGTTTAAACACACACACACACACACACACACACACACACACACACACACACACATTATGCATGCCCATGCAGTCCACTGAAAGCCATGCAGTCCACTGAAAGGAAGTTTATGCCACACAAAAGAAACAAACTTTCCTCCATTACAATTTTTTTCATGTATGATGCCAGCAACAATGGTTTAAAGCATATCCAATTCATTGTCAGTCCTTGTGATTTGACATTATATCCTAAAGGAGTTGATTGACCTGTATCTCTTGCAGATCTTCCATGGCACAGTGTTTCATATTTTATTGATCATTGCATGAGTAGCACATGAAATGAACCATAATTAGGCCGATCATATTGTTTACTGACTTGGCTGAAGAAAAACTGAAAATGAAAAGCATTCATTACATTGCTTTTTTTTTCAAAAACTGTAACTGCACAATTTTTTCCATCAAACTCTGGTCAGATCATAAATAATGTAAAAAGAAAAAAGAAAAACAAGAAAAGAAGGAAAAAAAAAGAAAGAACAAAAATCCAGCAGTTGTGCCTCTAATGCAGCACTATACAATGACATATAATCAGCTGGGAATACTAACAAAAAAAATGTGACTGTTCTACACTTTATGCATGGTTTGAACAATCAATTTTGGGTCATATATACCCTATCCTAAATGGGCAAATCATGTCAAATTCTCCTTAAGATCTCTCTCTCTCTCTCTCCTCTCTCTCTCTCTCTCTCTCTCTCTCTCTCTCTCTCCCCCACATAATTTGTATTTTGAGGTGGTTGGACAAAAATAGCTCTGAAAGAAAGGACTGAAAAGTACAAAATGAAAACAGCAAAACCTAACAGGAAAGAGAATTCTGCAGACAATTTAAAAATGGACGGTCAAATTAGTCAAACTATTTGTGCATAGGGATGAGCCAACAGGAATTGTAAAAACCGTATAATTGAAGCAATACAGGCAACATGTGAACGGAAAATATCTGTCAGTGAATCTGTGATCACTTTTTCATCAACTTAAGAGCTGAGGGCAGTCGTAAGCACACTAAAAAAGTAGCAGCTAAGCATTCATTTTACAGTCTGCTGAGGCATTTCTCTCCCTAATAAATGCCTTTTGACTTCAACTGAGCCTTTTCTCGTCTGAGACCCTGTTATTACCTCTCACAGCCACCACCTTTTGTGAATTGAAATGAAGTGCCATGTACTTAATCATCAGATGTATATGCTGCAATATGCATAACACACAAATACTGAAAATCTTGGGCCAAGAGCTGCATGCAAGTCTTGTGAACTGGCTCTAAAGGCGCATGACCGTTTGTGGCCAAGTGCAGTAGACCACACTGCTGAGACAGTGACAGTTTTTTGCTGTTGAGAAAAATGCTGCGCAAGCGTTCTAGGATGAAGCATTCTCTCTCTCTCTCTCTCTCTCTCTCGTTTTTCTTTTTTTTTTTTTTTTGTCATACTAGAGTGCATTGGAAACAAACAAAATCCAACCATTTTCCATGTTTAACGGTTGAAAGACCAAGCAGTTCCAAAATGTTTTACAGTAAAAAGATATTCTTGGAACTGGAGTGTATGCACCACAATCGTAAGTTATGCTGGATTGTTTTAAATCAGCTTGATTGGATGTCAGCAATGGTTAGTCAGGTAGATTTTCAATAAACTTTTTTTATGTACTCGGAGAAAGGACTTGCTATAACACACACCTGCACTCACATGCATGCATGCATACATACTTGCATACATGCACATACATTATATATGTAAACTTTGTAACTTCATGACGTGATTTGCATACTTCATGCATGGCTTAGTTTTACCACTGGTTAGCACAATGTCTTAACCTCTTACTAGACACAGTCTGTACAAAAATGCACACTTACCGAATATCTCTCTTTATATAAATGGGATTTTTTTTCCTCAGCTTTTGTTGTTACGTGAGTATTTATTTTTCATTGTTTAGTCTTTTTTCTAATACACATCTGATTTCCATTAACATTACACCTTGATCAAAACATTTGTAAGTCATGATGTACTAAGTTAATTAAAGTATCTTCTACAAGCTTTGGCTGTACAAATATATTCACTACAATTTGTTTCTGCAATATTTTGTGAATACAGACTTAACCACACAAATGTTAACTTCCCACTATAACATCACTGTTCTGCATTTATTTATTGAAATTATATTTAAAAGCTTTTCCAATGACCCATTTCATTTTTACCAACCTGCATAGTGTATGTTTCTTCATCCACAGAGACATCTTTGGTGAGGAACTCCACACCAATGGTGTGGAATGACTGAGAATCAAACTTGTTGCTGACAAAGCGGTTCATCAACGAGGACTTGCCCACTCCTCCATCGCCGAGTAGCACTACTTTCAGCAGTTTGGATGTGCGAGACATCATGCTGTTCTTGAATCTCTCTTAATTTCCCAACTATGTGTTGAACAATAAAAGAATGTTTGGTGACTGTAGGTTCAAGATGAACTAAGTAAGTGAACAGTTCTGAAATTACATCTGACATAATTTTTCCTCTTTATATATTCATTTTCGCTTGTCAGTTTTCATTCAAAATCTCAACTTGTCAGAAGAAGTTGTGTTTCACTCTTGATCACTCTGGGACACGCTAAAGGTAGCAGTCATGAGGTAAACACCACCTGTAATGAAACAAAAGTGGAAAATCAATTTCTCATCAATCTGAAACTGCAGAAATGCCTCAAACATGAAGTAGAAAGTGTCGAGGGACAAACAGTGGGGTATTTGTAAAAGCAAGTTCAAAACTTCACACACACACACACACACACACACACACACATGAAGACACTTTTGTATTATTATACATCACTCAATCATCTAGCTGTTTGAAACTAAATTTACATGCCACATTTTGTTTGAAATACATCTGGCACAAAATTCACGCAAACTTATGATAATTATGCAAAACACACACACACACACACACAGTCAATATATATTTGCCGCTTCCTTGTTCTTGTGCATTCCACAAGTCTATTAAAAAAATGGGGGGGGGGGGGGGGGGTGTGTGTGTGTCAAAATTAAACTTTTCAATAGTCATGAAAGTATCAGGCCATTGTCTTTCCTTTCCTTCTGTGCATCAGTTTTCAAATGCTGAGCATGTTATAATTCAGTTTTGAAGTCCCCAAACACCGTGAGGCGTAAAAATATCATCACACACACACACACACACACACACACTGTCACGAGTAGTTGATAACATGTGTTGGTACCGGTCAGCACACATACACACAAAAGTAAACGCATGACTCGGCACAAATATTATGAACTGCGCGACGTTTAACTCTTGATATGCCACAGACACGAAAATGAAAATTGATAACAAAACAACGATTGGTGACAGCCGGTCGGAGGCTTTTTTTTCCGATGTTACTTTAAACTTACTGTTCAAATTCGACCGTAGACTTCGCTACCATGCCCAGTCAACCAGACGACCTTTTTTTTTTTTTTTTTTTTTTTTTTTTACTAGATCACATGATCTGTGGTCATGTGATTTGTCTCGTGCCTGTTACGGACCCGCTCGAATAAGTCTCTTGTGGCTGTGCTAAATTAGAATTCCCAAAATTAATGAATTAATGTACACACAATTTCACATCAACGACCTGAAACTTTGTTCAGATTAAAAAAAAAAAAAAAAAAAAAAACGAACAAGAAAAGAAAGCATGTGAGTGGGGCGGGT
>JADBJO010000546.1:32500-160000 GCA_016801955.1 Conus betulinus | reverse complement strand
AAACTCTAGGACCCAGAGCTGGACAGCAGGTCTTCAGAGACTAATCCTTCTCAAAACATGTGTTTCAGCATTGAGCTCCTTACACCAAAGAAGGCTGGGCCATGTTTAGGTCTTTCTGGCACTGCCAAGATTCAAATCAGTAACTTCTGTATGGGTGGGCGTCTCAAGGCAACGGCTCCCTGGACGAATGTCTTACCCACACATCGCTGTCAGACACATGTTAGGCAATTCAGTTCAGCCTGATTAAGTTCAAGTTTGTTCTGCCTCGATCGAATCAGGTTGGAATTCTTCTAAGCGATCTCAATCATTGCCTTTAGGGTTATAGTCCTCTTCTTACCAGAATCCACGGCTGTTTCTACAGTTCAAACGCTGATGAGGCTATAAGCCCTGTTCATCTCGAAACCAGATGCCCTAAAACTGCGAGCTAAACTGAAGAACTTGTCTTGTGTGAGCTTGCTCCACTATCGTTGCATACCGTACAGTAAGTTCAATCACAATTAAATGTTTGGATGACCCTGAGTGGAAGACAATTCAAATTCAAATTCAAATGACTTTATTATCACAAAACGTGAAATTCGATGTGGAAACTTATTTTGATTTTTAAAACATAACACAATTTAAAAAAACCCATCACAACAACAATTATATACCCAATAAAGCAGCATTCCAATATCCGATCTTATGTTACTCATCCTGCCTGATGAGACTCGGGCGGTTTTTCCATTTTGGAAGCCTATGCACTCCCAGACACTGGGTCCACTCTATCCAGTAAACCTCGATCAAGTTTATGTTCTTGGTATCCTAGGAGTTCCAGTGATTTGTGGCCTTCTGTCATGTAGCATGTATAGTGTTTCCTCTGATGGTGCTAACTGCACATGCGGTCCCAGCTGACTTCCATATGTTCCTCCCCGGGTTAGCGCTACTTTTCAGTGAACTTAGAAAATGTTCTACAGTTTGAACACAGAACATATTCCACAGCCCTGACAGAGTGGAGGTGATTCACAGTGCAGGAGGATGTAACTGATCCGGCTACTACCAAAGTGCAACTGATGTGCCGTATCTGCTCTCTCCACTCTATCATATGTTAATTAACCTATTTGTCTACTGAGCTGTAGCCCCAGTGTATTGTTGCCTCCTGATTTACCAGATGTGGTGGTGCCTTCTCGTTGAAACCGAGAACTTTTGGGTTGACAGCAGTTTCTAATGTGGCTACACGCCACAATTAGGATTTTCACACTGAAGCATTATATAATTCATGTAAGCGTTTTAAGGCCTCCATACATTTGAGCAAAACAAGAACTCCCCACCAATTATTTCCTTTGTTTAGGGGGATTTTCACCAACGAAATCCCGAACAGTCTTCAAATACATGACCTAAACCTTAGTTGACACACATTTTAGGCCTTTGCACTCACTCGTGACCTTATCTTCACGGGCATCTCAAAGCACCAAATGATCCCATTCCTTTGATTTTAATCTGTCTGCTTAGAACCACGTGGCTTGAACCTTGATGGCCATATGAAAGAAAGTGAGGAGAATCAATTTTTCAAATACTAGAAATTGTCAAAACAATTTAATTGCGCCAGTCTATCAATACTCGACTCCTTAAGCAAGGCCTTGGCGCATTCATATTTGGTGTGCAACTAGTCTAATTGTGGTGTGTGACCAAAGAAGAAGAAGAAGAAGAAGAGAGAGAGAGAGCGAGAGAGAGAGAGAGAGAAAAATGACAAAGGGAGTTAATGCTAGCGATAATGTTTGAAACGCGTGTTTTCATTGGTTTATTTTTGCAACTACGGCCAGTTAACCCCAGTAAAACATGAAGTTGTCAAAGGACTAGTTTCAAAGTGATTGATCAAAAAGTTTGAAAAAAAAAAGTGAAAATCGGAGTAAAACTGATAAAACTTTCCGATGGCATTTTGTATTTTAACAGTAAACAAGAAAACGTAACTGTGATATGGGATTGTGACAACATTGAATGTGCAAGTTCTGAATGGTGGTTTAGCGAAGCGGTTGTGTCTAGCTCGTTCTAGTCACTACCCTTCTAGGTTCAGTGCATGCATGTTCCTGATCTCAGTCTGAAATCATGAATTTTCACCGTATGACTCAGGCCATTGTTTGATTGTTATCTGCACTGACAGCATCTTCACGCCGAGTTTGTGAGCGAGACACTGACCTAGTGTCAAAGTAAGTCTCAGTCAGTGATGTCTCATTTAATTATTTGATCTCTTGAGATCTACACCAAAGGAGGTTACTAAATCTGCAGACAGAGTAAACAAGACAGATCAGCTGGAGAAACATCCTAGCAGTACACACACACACACACACACACACACACACACACACACACACACACACACACACAGAGTGACACATCCACACAAAAAAACATACACACACATATTCACTCACACACATACACACACTCGCACACACATACACACAAACACACATATTCACACATATACACATGTGTACACATGTATTCACACACACACACACACACACACACACACACACACACACACACACACACACACACACATACTGTACTGCATTTTAACACAAACAGTATTTGGAAACTAGGTTTGAAAAACATTTTTCACATCAAAGAATGTGAGCGTGGAAGTGAAATTCCTCAGCAGATGCTTGTGTGGTTGTTTCTTTTGAACATTCTTGAATTTCTTCATTCGAAAACAAACAAGCAAGTGTACATGATGTCCAGAATTAACTGTTATTGTCAATGGACTGTCAAATATGTATGTTCTTTGCACGTACAGAGCTCAACAACAGCATGGACATGGACCAGCTTTTAAAATTTGCACATGGTCTATCATATGACATTATAATACGTGTATGCAGATGTGAAAAGCTGGCTTGCCGTTTAAAGACTTGCAACTGGGTAAACATATAGCCTGTGCTGCTTTTCCCTGAGGCTATTGCTGTTCCATATCACTGTTGAGGGGATCAGCATGTGTTGCGTGCCAAATATTGTCATTTAAATGCGTGTTTAAAATTGATAAAGGCAGCTATGATTAGTATGAAATGTAGACGATGTCAAAGAAAGCTACAGAATGTTGATGACTTTATATACTTCACTGTCTAAACAAGCTGTACACACATAAACTATCGGATTCTTTGACTGTTCAAGTCTTTTCTACTGGCACACAGAGCACCCACATTGTCATGCAGAAAATTACTTTATTTTCCATCACACTTCAAATTTTCCTTGACCATAGTCCTTCTTCAGCACAAATTTATAAATGCATGCAATGACAAAACAGTATCAAGTGAGCATAATAGTATGCAGTTTACCTACTGTGGCCTGTCACCTGAACCATCGGGAAAACAGGATACAAGCTGATTCCAGACTGGTCAGACAACTGAAGGCCAGGCAATGTTTGGGCTGTTATTGGTTCTGTCTAAAACTATAGAAGATACATTCTGGAGATTATAACAATGCCATCATGATTATGAAGCATTGTTGAGCTGGCATTGTGATCCTTTAATCATTTTGAGTCTCATATAGATCTGCTGACATTGTTTAAATGTAAACATATATTGGCACCGTGATCAAACACTTTTTCTTAATGTTGTTTGTTCTTCGAAGTGTAATGTTTTAATTTCATATTGAGATCTGTTTTTTGCTTTATTGTTGACAGTTGCTCAGTTTAAATTTTGGATCACTTGTTTTTGCTGCAATGTCCTTTCATCTCATGCTTTCCCATTTGCAAAACAATAGTACATTCTGACATTTTATTTGTTGGTGTTTCAGAAACAATGCAGAGAGAGCCATTGAAAGATTTACAAACAGGCTCTGTAGCAAGTTGCCAGACAATGAAACGGACCCCTGACAAAGCAGCAACTACTGCAGCAGCTAAAATTCTAAACTCAGCAAAGAAGTCACTGACAAAACATTGTGCCAAGAAAGTCAAACTTTCCTTACAAAAAGCATCTGGATGTACTGCTCATTCTGAACCTTCTGCCAGAGCTTTGGCTTTTGATCCCCTGCCTGATTTAAATGACACAGTGGAGTTTAAGAAGAAAGTGCCTGTTGTAAGTTTGCCCAAGCTGCAGCTAGCAACACGGAAACGGAAGAAGCCACCTCAGGATGCTGAGGGTAAGAAAGTGAAAATTGCAAAACAGGAAGCCAGAAAAGCAGCGTCTGATACAACTGAACAGTGTCATGAACTAATACCTGATCAGAGCACCACAGATCAGAAAGTCTTAAAATCATGTTCAGCTCAGAGAATTCAAACACCAAACTTGCACCAGAATGCATCTACAGCATCTCCAGAAGCAGAATTTGCAAGCACTAGACTTGGTTCTGATGGTGGAGTCAAAGTGGAAGAGGATGAAAGTCAGACTGACAGTCAAAGTGGGGCAGATCTGTCAACAACATTGCACACATGTCCAGCATGTGGAAAGTTGTTACGACATGGGAAGTTTGTTCGCCATATTCAGATGTGCATCAGCCAACACCGTGAAGATGAAGACCAAGTCCCTGACACAATGTTAAAAGGTTTGTGTTACAGCATACATGTTTAAAAAAAAAAAAGATGTATTCCTATTGTTTGAGAAAGTACTTTTCTGTTTGTTTGTTTGTTTTGGTTCTTTGTCTTGTTCGCTGTCTCATTGTGTATGGTCTTTCAGCAGCATTACTTCTTTGCTGCTCATTCTGGCTTAGCTGTAGCCACACCCAAACACATCCTGCTGCAAACCTAACAGCGGCAGTCCACAGGAGCAGTCGTCATTAGGCTATCTTCAGACAGTCCTCTAGAGAAGACCCTATGCTGCTGCCAAGTCACTTTGGTGGCATAGTGTCACAGTGTGTGGTGCTGAAGCATCAGTGAGCATCACCCTCTGAGGAATGACACCACAGTGCCACAGTGGCAGTCCCCCCAAAACTTACCAGCACCAAAGACTTTAGACACTAACGTAACCACAGGTATGTTGGTGGAGAGGAAATCAAGCTGGAGGTTTAAATAATAAGATCAGGATGTGAAGGCCCAGAAGAATTTAATAATTTTTGGTTTCTTCCAATGATGATCCACAAAGATAATGCTATGGTGTTTGATTTTGGTTAGAAATGAATGCTGTGGTGTTTGATTTTAGATAGAAAGAACATGACAGGGTTGACCTTTACTCTCTCTTTTTGAATATATATATCTCACTGTCAGCCAGGTTCAGGCATTAAATGGTTAAAACCTGACTGTGTGGTTTCAGTTAATGAAACTGTATTTTTTTTGTTTTGTCTAAAGTATGGTGTGCAGACACACTCAGGTGTGCATTGAGTCCAATACACATGAGTGTATGTGCGTATGTGCGCGCATATACTTAGACACACTGGCACATAACACACTGTCACATGCACTCAGGCATGGGGGCACATACACATCCACACTCACATACACTTTCAGACGCGCACTCGGATTTACTGCATTACGCGTGAGATGTGCAAAAAGATGCACTTGAAATGATACTTTTCCTTCATTTATCCTCAAACTTCAAAACAAAAGATAAAATAATACATGAACATAAAATACAATTTCTTATAGATCACTTTTTTAAAATTTTGTCTTTTGATCTGTTTTAGAAGAGTCATCAGATCACAACAGTGGCACTGTCTTTACAGTTGAAGACGAAACTGAAAGTTTGTCTTTGGACTATGTTTTCTGTCAACTGTGTCAGAAAGATTTGTCTCATTTGAATTCTCATCGCCGTGTACTTCATATCAACAAATGTATTGATGAGGTAAGCATAGTACATTTATCCTTATGAATTTTCTAGTGTTTCTCGACTTTCTCTGTCTGTCTGTCTGTCTGTCTGTCTCTCTCTCTCTCTCTCTCTCTCTTCCCCTCCCTCCCCTATACACACACACACACACACACACACACACACACACACACACATATATATATATATATATATATATATATATATAATATATGTATTATACACACACATATACATATACACGTATGTATATACATATATTTGAATGCATGTCAACAAGTCTGTGTATTATGAGACATATTGTACCTAATGATTTTCTGTAAAATTAACTTTACAGGTTCCTTTATTAAGTGAAATGGTAAAAGTCTGATAGCTTTATGGTGGAAGGGTAGTGAACAGTTAGAAAGGCAAGGTACCAAGAGCATGGCACTGTAGGTAGTGGAGCCAATACCACCCTTCTTCAACTGTCCCTTTCCCTGAATTGAATCATTTACCCATTTATGGCTAAATGGAGAGATAGGATTTCATGCTATATAGAATTCCGTCCCCACAAATAATTCAGTTTTCATTACCATCACATCTTCAGATGAACACTCTAGTATTTGATTTTGGTGTCCTCAGGTACATAATACCAAGTGAACAGCATTGTGACTATTTCTAGTATTGTGTTTATTTAGTGGTTTTTCTTTTTTTTCGGCCTTTAATCACTTGTTTATGATTTTTGCTTTTGAAGTAGTTAAGAGTGTAGATTCTGTACCTAATGAAAAATATTCTTTTTTTCACTGTTTTTTTTGCATTTTGACCTACGTTTTACTATCTCTGTACTTGCTGATTGTTTTGGCTTTGTCCTTGTCTTCATGTCTCATTTCTAGGAAGACAAGAAGAAAGAGGAAACGGAGGAAAGACAGCGGGCTTTGGAAGCTGCTAAAACGCAAGTGCTGGACTGTCCTATGTGTGGGAAAGTGCTACGCACAGCATCAGTGAGTCATGCTTGATAATATTTAAGATATTACATTTTACATAGTGTAACCTGTCAGTGGCCACCTCTAGAAAATCTTAGAACTGGAGAGAGTCTTTATACGGAGGTTAATCTGGTATAGACAAAGCCAAGAATGTCAAAGAGAAGAGACAAGTCTGATGGGAAGGGCTTTTTGCTGGGACATAATTCTAGCACTGACAAAGAGAAAAAAATGAATGTTTTGGAAAACAAGTGTTTTAAAGAGTGGAAGTCTTTATTTAGAGGGTCTTTAATAGAGGCTTAACTGTATTTGTAGCGTTTCTTTTTTTGAGTAAAATTTCACACAGAGCCAGCCCCAGAATTTTGTTTTCACTTGCGTGGCTAGTTTTAAAGTCTAGTTTATGCGTGTACATGTGTATGGTCATTAAGCATGTATTCATAGTTTGTATGTTACTGTTTTTGTGTTTGTGAGCATGTCTGAGTCACTGTATCCAGAGCAAATGTATTCAGGCCAAGTTTACTTTTGATGAATTTTGACTCTGTAAACATATACCATAGATGTTGCAATGTATTATGCGCATTCCTCAGTCACAGGTTAAAGTCTCTGATAAAACACAAGTTAGACAAGTTATTTTTGATGAAAGGCATTTTTTGTATCATGCTGTGAATTTCATTTGTGGTCATAACCTCTGATTACACTCTGTGCATGCATTCCTTCCATGCTTCCATGCTGACCTGCGCTGGAAGGGGCCAGAACAGCTCAGCTGGTAGAAAGCTAAAGCCATGATGCTGGGTTTCTGTTTGAATCCCCACTGGCTTGTTTCTTTTCAAGCAAATTTTAGTTGATATTGGTTTTTATTCCACTTCCCCAAGAGTCCTTCAAATGAGACTATAAATCAAGGTTTTGTGTGTGAATGCACGCGTAGCATTTTGCATGCACATGAAATCCCCATTCCCAACTTTTGGAAGAGAAAGTCAGTTTGGCTGTTGGTATGGATAACATGCATACATGTAGCATGCACCGAAAGAATGAAAACATGAATGAAAAACAGATTGACTGACAGACTTAATGAAGGGGGAAGCAACTAAATGTAGCACCAACAGTGAGCTCTTCAGACGGTTGTACCCAGGTGGGCAGCCTGTGGAAAGGAAAGGAAGTGGATTGTCAAGCACTTAGAGCTTGGTCTTGAGCTGAGGATGGGAGCTGTAAAAGAACTCTTAATAACAACAGTAATAATGGTAATAATGATAGTTTCTGTCTCAGGCAGTGACATACCTCATCACAATATGGGATATGAATACCGAAAATTCTCAGCATGCATTGGATAAGTGGAGAGAAGCTGGGTATTACCAAACATTCTCCTATCGTCTTCTGTAATGCTGTAATGGATACTCAGATGGCGACAATAACTTGCTGTGCATGAATGAGGACAGTATCTGTGGCAGTACCCATGCAACTATTGCCGTATTGGTCTTGGGAGAATTATTTGATAGGTTGATCATTATTGCTGTGAATCAGATGGAAGAACAAAGTTCTAAGTGGGAAAAAGGGGAAGACTATATTGATAGCATCTAATTTGGGTGTGTATGTTGGTCTTTGTAAGCGTGTACGTTGTGTTTAGGCACATGTGAGGGTGTGAATATGTGTGTGTGTGTGTGTGTGTGTGTGTGTGTAGTTATATAAGATTATATGCCTATGGGGTTTTGATCATGTAAATTGTGCGTAAATCACTGCATGTATTTTGATAAGTATGTTTTTGATACTATGAATGTGTTTGTATGTGTGTGTGTGTGTGTGTGTGTGTGTGTGTGTGTTTGTGTATGTGTGTGTGTGTGTGTGCATGTGCGCATGTGTGTGAAAGCAATAAGGAGAAAAGAAAAAACACCTTCTTTGAAGCATATTAAAAAAAAAAGAGTGTAAAGGCTACTGCTACACAGTACCTTTTTTGTAATGACAGAGCGAACAGCCCATCTGAAGAAATGTGCAGCCGCTCTAGGCGTGGGATCAGAGCAGCTGCTGGCTGTTGTCAAACGACAGGAGGAAGAGCACCTGGCTGCTCTTGCAGCTGGCATCCTTCCTTCCAGGTGAGCCTAAAGAAAAGACAGTCACCAGGTAGACAGTACTGAGGAACCTCAAAATAGTTACCTCCATCGGGAGGTAATCCGTTGTCTATAAACCGAAGGAATTTTGATAGAAGTTCTTGATAATATTGATTAAGTTTTTAGCTGGTATAGTCTTTATCACAAGAATTTACTGTCATTATTGTTGGGGTGAAGGAATGTGGGGCTATTTAAATATATTTGTCATACATCTGTTTTCAGAGAGTTTCTGAAGTAACTTAGTTTTATTATTTTCAGAATCGGTTTCATGACAATGCAGTCTTAAAGGAGAGTTTTCAGTATTTTCATTGCATGCATAGGGGTTACAGCTTAGTAAATGAGTGAGGAATCAGTTGGGCACAAGTGTGAAACCATGGGAGTGATGGAGGGAAAGGAAAGGGTAAAACAAGGTAAAATAAGTAAGAATGAAAGGGAGTACCAGCTGCTTGGGACCTGTGAGTAGATGTGAATGTATCTTCCTCATGATTGTTAGTGAATGACTTTCTTCCAGAGCAGCAGAGCAATGGTAGTGGAAGCAGAGGTTACATCAGAGGGTGTACAGTGAAAAGAGAAATGAATGTAGATTTTGAACCAATATGTGAGGTCATCAGGTTGTACTATTGCCAAATACAAGGAGAAAGATTTACCCATGGAAAGTGGCCTGTACTGGCTGGGAAGATACCTGCAGAAGTAGCAGCAAGATGTCATAAGTTTTCTTAGTGATTTGAGTTGTATCTTAATAGCAGGAATGGCAAATGATGCACATACAATAACTTCTTGCTTCATGGGCTCCACAACTTGTGAATGCCAGAAGTTCTGTTATCATTTTAATGCACATGTTTCTCTCTATTGTTCTTAATCCTGTTATGTGTTAGTTAGGCAGCCATGCTCCTTTTCAAGTGAGAGGGTAAACATGCGCATACTGAGCGCTTTTCTAAGCCAGCGAAATTCTGAAATAGATTACAAAATTTTGAATATATTTTGATGATGTACTGTGTATCAGTGCGTACCAAAGAGGGACTCAAGCAGTATATTTCAGTGTTAAACTGAAGCATGAGAAAGTCTTTGCCTTGACATTGTTGTTGTTTTCTGAGTACAGTGGTCTTTGATTCCAGTTATTTGTGGTCATTGTTTCACCTGGGAACAGTGCTCGCCAAAACCCTTCAGGTACCCGAAGAGGTGTAGGTGGTTTACCAAAAAGGTACAGTGCACAGTTGATTTTGTGTCGTCACAGACTGCTTAATCATTATGTAATTGAGTGTTTGACCTGATGAGTTTCTCTCTCCATTGTGTCAGTAATTTGCTTTTAGGTTTGGCTAAGAATAGAAGTAATAAGAAAGGTTTGGTTTTCATTTAGGCTTCTCTTTAAATTGGCTATGTGTTGTTTGAGTACAGTTGTTGAGAAAATGGGTCAAATGAATGAATACTGTGGTGGTCTTGCTTTGGTGGCTTTCTGGCATCCACACATCATTGTGTTTGCCTTTGACATACTTCTTGAGACTTTGTTCAGCATGATTATTGGTTAACTGGGGCAAATTTCTCATTTTATCTGAAATCTGTGGAAGGCGTATTCCACTATATTAATGCATTGTGTAATGAGGTTGTGTGTGTGTGTATGTGTGTGTGTGTGTGTGTGTGTGTGTGTGTGTGTGTGTGTGTGTGTGTGTGTGTGTGTGTGTGCCTTTCATATAACGTACAAGTGATGCTTATATTTGCTATCTTTCTGTCTCTCTCTCTCTCTCTCTCTCACTCTCTCTCTCTCTCTCTCTCTCTCTCTCTCTCTCTCTCTCTATACACGCACATACAAATATGCACATGCACACATACATAGTCACACATACATTCACTGACACATACAATGACACATTCACACATGCACGCATGCACACACGCACGCACGCACTCACACACACACACACACACACACTGGCATATTGCTGTTACACATTTGAATCAAAATACACACCATAAATACACATAAAATCATGCATGCATGCACACATGCACACACACACACACACACACACACACACACACACACACACATACACATACACACACACACACACACACACACACACACACACACGCGCGCGCGCGCACACTGAGCACACACACCTACACACACATATACACACACACACACACACACGCACACACGCAGACACGCATGCACGCAGACACGCATGCACGCGCACACACACACACACACACACACACACACACACACACACACACACACACACACACACACACACACTGAGAGCTCCAGTGCACAGACTGAAAGTTTGTCTCATGCCTTTGCTTCTAGTCCCCTCACTTAAAACTGCCACGTAAATCTGATGATGCAATCCTTGCAGTAAACTTGATGAAGATACACAGCTGGCACTGGCACTCTCGTCCTCCCTGCAACCAGATGCTGAAGAAGCAGGAACCAGCGCTGCAGCCAACAGCAGAAGAGGACGCAAAAATAAACAGTAGGGAACATGGCAGTGCAAAGAAACACAGCATTGGTGTTGTTTTCTTGTCTGCGCTTTTATACCTAGCAGCGTTCTGTTTAGGTGCAGGCGTTGTTGTCTGATATGTCTGAATGGGTTGCACATGCATTTGTGTAGGGGTGCCTGTATGGATGTGAGTAGTGTTGTAATTCCTTACTGCCATGTAAAATGATGATTAAGTAGATGATTCCATTATTTGCTGCTTTAATTGTGTTACATTACTTTAATTGTGTTACATTACTTTCAAACAGAGTTTAGGACTTGTGATGTTGATATATCACCTCAGAAGCATTAGCTGCGTTTGAATTTTTGTTCATTGGTAGGATTATTCCCTTTGTTGCCAATCAGCAGGCTTGTATATCATGCATCTTTCCAGGACAAACAGGTGAAACAGAAAGAAAAAAGATTGCTGCGATATAGAAACATCATTTTTGCATTGATATGAGCATATTATTTAGAAACAGTCCCGTCCTGAATAAAACTGGTGGCAGTTTTTAGTTTTGGAGGAAAACGTGTGTGTTTGAGTTCTAGGAAGATGAGGGGGTGGTAGAATATCAGTGATGTGTTGGTGTTTTTGTGCATACGTGAGTGTGATAGGAGTCAAATCGGATGCCTACTTGAATATTTATTTTTTCTATGTGTTTTTATATGGTCCATGAGCTCAGCAAAGAAGGGATACATATAAATCTTCATTATTATTATGATTAAAGAGAAGTCATCAAAGTTTCATCTGATAGGAACTTGAGAGGTTCTTGATTTTGTTTTCTCTACTTAAATGTTAACTTTGAACAATACAGTCTTGTTGTCAGTTTCTTTTCTTCTTCTTCTTCTTCTTATTTATTAAAAGAAATCAAAGATTGCTTTATTTAACTGTGAAAGAGTCTGTACAGCAGTTCTCACATATCATTTCCAGAGAGGAAGATTATCTGCTCCTGAAGTTATCAGCAAGCCAAGCTGCCGGAAGAATTGAAACCAGAATATCAGAGCTTTTGATGACGGAGGTTGGAGTATCTTTTTTCAGTTTTCTTTTTTTTTTTTTACACCAACGGTATTTGGCATACATTTGTTCAAGGATTGTCTTGCATGAACAAATTTGGAAGAGGTGGTTACCTATATGTTGATATGTCTTCAACTTTGCAGTTTGCACCTGTGTACAATGTAGTGTCAGTTTATAAAAAAAATGTTTTTTAGGTATGCTTGAAAAAATTGCGTTATTTAGGTATGCTGGTAATTGAGTAGAATCTGTGTGCAGTGACAACAGATCAGTACAAATGAATAAGCAGATAATGGAATACATGATACTGGATTTGTATGAAAATCGCAGAAGCACAAAAACTGGGTTTAACAGCCTGCAGACTTATAAAGTAAGTAATGAACTGTGTTAAATGAAAAGGCATCAAAGTTCCAAAGTATATCTCCACTTCTTCTTCGTCGTCATTTTCAACACTCAGAGGATTCCTAGGATAGGGCCAAAGAGAGTGTGAAGAAGCTCCTCAGATTCTGCATATATCAGTTTGCTGCATGTGGTAGTCTGTGGCAGAGGCATGAAATCAGATCACCGATTTCAGAGCGCAAGCTTAATTGTTTTCCTGGCAAATGAAGGACCAGAAAAATGATACAAGTCATCTGCTATCTGAAGTTGTCACATAGCACAGAGAGTTCACAGAGGTTGTCATTTCATTTTTGGTTGTCTCCCTCAGGTTTTATGGAGAGTCTATTATCTGAGCCTGCCTGACATAGTTTATGGCTATAACCTAGACAGTCAGATATGGGAAAAACAGATTCAGTGTGTTAATGAAAAAAAATGAAAAACCAACTGAAAACAGAGAAGGTTGTAGCATTATTCTGCGTGCAGATGGAGAATGAAAGAAGAGTATATTCCAGCTTTACCACAGTTGGATCCACATTCACTGCATGGTCAGACAGTGCACTGGTCGGTCAGTGCTGCAGAACATTGCAAGGTTAGTATAGCATCAGAGCTGGGAAAAGGTAAATGGTGTCAGTGATAGTAATTAGCTGCTTTGTTAACGAATACAGTGTACGTCCATCAACAGTAAACACAACTAAATGCACAGACACACTCACAGACACACAAGTATACATGCATGAATTGACATGTGCACATGTATGCATGCACACACATTCTACACAAGATCGCGTCATGCCACATCATGCCATACCATGCCAAACTTCACCATGTCACACCACACTCCACAATGCCATGCTGCATCATTGCGCACCACACACCACACACACACATGCTCAGTGTCAGATCCTTTTCCTGCCACAAATATGAACTTCTTTAAAAATGAGAACTTACTATGTTTTGCCATTCTTCTTTTGGTAATTTGTGACCTCTGACCTGTCTGAAAACTGTGGTTTGAAATTTAAAGGAAAGGACTGCATATGATTAATGGTCAAGCTCATGGCCTGAGTACTGTCCTTTGGACTGAAGCTTGAGTGTATATAAAAAAAAACCAAAAAACTACGCATTCTGCCCAAGTTATAACTTTGGCATGTTACATTGTGTTGGTGGGATGAAGAAGTTGAAAATCCAGCACAACACCATTAATGGCTGAAAGAGTGTTGCGCCTGCTGATCAGCATTTAGGAAGCAGGAAACCCTGCCAGCCTAATTACTGATTTTGCTTCCCAATGATCTGTAGTTATGAATACCAGAACAGCACGAAAATGTATGTTAAGTTAGTGTTAGAATGTGTTTGGGACTGTGAAAGATTGATTTGATTTTTTTTTTCGTCAGGAAAAGGTTCCAAGTGAGCCTTTCTGATGGCAACCAACACCATATTGGAGGGATAAATTTCCCTCACACTTTTTAGTTTGCCTAGATTTTGTGAGTGTGTGTGTGTGTGTTTTGTCTTTTATCCATTTGCAGTGAAAATGTGGAGGAGATATATATGTGGTCAATTTGTTTAAGCCTTTGTCAGCGCTTGCGTTCTTTTCTGAAATACACATGATAAAGATGATAGTTCAAGCATTCATCAAATTTAGTGAAGCGACAGATCACAGAGAAAAGATTACCCCCATCAAAAATGAGGTCATGGGTCAAAAGCTTAGGGTTATAGTAACACTCTCTATTCCTTAACATTTTAACATAAGAACATGTTGGAATAGTTATTAGTTATGGAGAGAACATAACCCTGATTAAGAGTCAAGGTCACAGTGTGGCTTTCCAGAAAGTGTTTGTTCATATGACAGAGCCAGAAACATACATCTGGTCTTCATCAGGCATAGTACGATAATTGACCATGGTGACAGCATGACTTCTGTTGAAAGTCAAAGCCTCAAACATTTTTTTTTTTAACATGTCGGTAATTCACCTATGATTGTGAAGTTTTTGCAGCTTTCTGAAGTTGACTCAGTTCTGAGAAACTATAACTATTATATTATATATCTGTTTATGGTGAATAGCAACTGATGCTAAAGTCTGTTTTGACCCTTTGATAGTCTAGTTATATAGGTAGCTTTGCTTTCTTTTTCACTCTGACACTAGGTGGAGCGAAATATGTTCATGGTCACGTATGTGTTTGTGTTTGTGCACATATAGCATGTGCCCTAACCTGTGGATATGTATATATATATGTAATTCACACAAATATTGCTGATGAAAAATAGGTTAATCAATGTCAACCATCTCTACATGCATGCATTGATGAAGTAAACACACACAGACAAACATATAAATACCCCCCCTCCTGTTAACATATTTTTTTTCTGTACATTATTTGTGATTTTTGTTTCAGATGTTCTGGAGGCTTGCCTCGTTGGAACAACACTGTGAAGGGACAGAGGACAATCAGGTGATCCTTTGAAGTTCTATGTGTCTGCCTTGATGCCACCTGTACAGATGAGCACTGTTGCTGCTGGCAGCAAGATTCGCAGAATGTCAGAGATTCCTGGTAGGCGTCGTTCCCTAGATGCTCGGAGTAACACAGAAGTGTTGCCTCATGATGAACAGGTAATGGATTAAGCCTTTCAGCCCTTACATAGTGACTGACTGAGTAACTTTCTCAGTCTTGTGTGATTTGGCTATTCAGGTGGAAAATCCGAGTAACATTACTCAAACTGCCATAACTCCGGATTGGCACATCAGAACAGAATGTAATTTCGCTCACTAACAGATGGAAACTCTTGTCTTTAACATAAAAGATTTTCACTGTGGTCAAATAATCCTGTGATGTATGGCTCAGAGTTTAAATGGGGACTAAACAGATTACTTATCACTTCATCAGTTATTTTTATACCAGTAGATTTTATTGTAGCATTTGTCAGTGAATGCAATTAAGACTTAGATTTGTCATAGTCGAACATTTTTTTCAAGAACATACACATTTCTATGGCTTTCATATTTATAGTTTTTATATGACTTGCTTAGATCATCACCAAGGATTTCTTCCATCATTTGCCCCACTGGAAACTGTCTTCGATTGCCCATTGTGTCCAAAGAAAAACAAAATCACTAGATCATTTGAATCTGACAGACATAAAGTAGAACATGATTTGAGAAGGAAATAACTTTGAAATACTCTTCCTTTACTCAATGTTATTCATAAACAAAGATGTGAATTGACTTGACTTCAACCGAGATTTGATGCCTGGTTCATATGCTGGGGCCCATAGAAAAATCCATTATTAAACTATTCATTCAAATCTTTTGTTGGTTGGTTTCTTGTAAGCAGTATGGTGTCTTTTGTACCATGGAAATAGGGTAACAGAAATTCCTTTTATTTGTCTTATTATAAAGCAATGCATTTTATTAATCAGGCTTTGTGCATAAAAAAAGAATTTCATTTGCATCAGCAAGTATAGGAGTTTTTCCCCTTTTTAGTTAAATATTATTGTCATTCTCTTTTAATCAACATTTCTGTCTGTGTAGTATCGCTACTTCATTTCAAGAAGGTTATTCCGAGCAGTAATTAAGACCATTAAATGAGGTTTTCTCAGACACATGATTGAGAGTTACCATTAAGCAGATGTGATTCATTGGTTTTGAATTGTTTTAACAGCTTTTTTGAGATTTTATCTTAGAAATGTATTACTTAGTCCTGATTGTTGCTGTACAGTCTCCAGTTGTCATTATAAGAGTTTCTTTTTTGGTAAAAGGATTATTGCGACTGTATTCATTTTTAATCAACTTCTTTCATCCAATGCAGTGCACCAGTCAACACCCAAATTTTATGCATTGATCAGTGAAATTTCTCAGACCTTTGATACTGTAATCAGATCAATGTTTACAATCATTTGATTGCTTGTTCAGTGATGGTTTGATCGTGACATGATAAAGGTCTCCATTTTTTTTCTACAACATATCCTTTAGTTCTAAATTAATCAGGCATTTTAATTACATAGTGCTTTACCTTTTCTGTTTATTCGGGAACAAAAAGTTCTTTGAAAATAATATAGAAGGGAAATAACTGTACATTGCCAATAGCCCAAAATATGAAGCTGATAGTCCAGCCAAGCGTTATGGCTGCAGTCAAGTTAGAATCAGAAGTTATGTATGAATTGAAATACCAATATCCAGAACCTAGTGGAGGTCTGAAACTGAAAGATCAAACTGAAAACCAGGTGAGCGAAGTTGACTGTCATTATGCATCCACCAGTTTTGCTGTCTGTACTTGTTGCATTGTTTCTGATATTTTTTTAACGCAGTTTCTGGGTTTTCTTTTTAATAATGAATGTCTTAGAAAACATCTGCACTGAAACTTTAAATATTTAAATAACACATCGAAAGCCATATCTTGATATTTTAGATACATATTTAATCCTAGATTGTGACTAATATATCAAAAGTTTTGATGTTTCTTCTTATAAATGATTATTCGAAAAGTTAGTTGAGTACTCTTACTTGATTCAGATTGTTGCAGATGAGAGGCCTCACTGAATCATATAATTCAGTGTAACAGAAGATGCAGCATTAAGCAGTATCCAATATGTGTAGAGCTGTAAATTTCAAAATGTCTGGTGATCTGCTCAAATTTATACAGATATGTTTCAAATCTTCCAAATTAATATTCAAGCAGAGTTGGCATTTTGGTGTGGATATGTTGACAGGAGGATCAAGATGAAAAATACGAGGATGAAAACTTACCCCCCTTCTCCACACAGACTGCAGCATTGCTGGCAGACATGGCTGCAGAGAATGATGGGATTGATCAGTCAACACAGCTGTCTTCACCTCACTTTGAGATTTCTGTGAGATACGTTTTTATCTTGATTCATTGATTACACAAACACACACTCATGCATGCATGCATGTACACATACTGAAACCAGTTTACTACCAGATTAACCTATGGTATGCATGTATGGATGCTTGTTCATGTATATGCACGTAGAACACATGTTAGAAAAAAAAAAAACCCAAATTTGCAGACTCATGTATGCCCACTCAAACTCTTACACACACACACACACACACACACACACACACACACACACACATGCACACACACACACACACACACACACACACACACACACTTGGACAGACATACATTCACACCACAGAAGCCATTTATCAGCGTTGTATTATTGACAATCCACTCATGGCATCATTCCATCTGTATGCAGGACATTGAGCAACAAGTTCACAAAGACTTGCTGTCAGCGTTCTCTTCCCTGGTAAACCACCAAGGGAATAGTGATGTGGTCATACAGACTGCAGAGTCAGTGTCTCTGTATGCTCATCGCATCATCCTGTCTGTCAGATGTCCTGCTTTGCTGCAGGTGGGTGAGTGAGGGAATCTAAAGGTTTTGAGCATGGTCTTCGAATTTTTTTTTTTCATTTGAAGGGATTAGCTTAGCAAAGCTGTCAACTGTCCAATTTTTGTTCATGAATTTTTTTTTTTTTTGAAAATGATTTTTTTGGCATCTAATGGAAGATATTCTGTATATGAAACTTTTATTTAAAAAAAAGAACTGGGATTTGAAAATAACTTATGGAAAGTGACAAATGTTGTTCCAGTTTGAATCAAAATGCTACGATATACATTTACTGAAAATTTTTTTTTTTTTTTCTGTGAGCAGTCTGTTGTTTTTTTGAAAATAGTCAAGCATAACATGCTGTCAGTGTAAAGCTAAACTTTACCCTGAACACCCTGGCTCTTGAATTTGGATTCCAGATTGTTGTTAATTGTGCTGTGATCTGCTGAAATGGTTGGAATTCTGAAAGGAAATGAACACTGTTCACTTGGAAGAATTGTTGACGATACTTGTGTACAAATACCTTCTGTGCAGAATGAAATGACTTATTATGTATGGGGAAAATCAGTTCCATATCATCCCCACTATACCCCTCGAGGAATAATGATTACATCTGCCAAGGAAATTCTGTTTTCACCCACATCTTTTGTCTGCTTTATCTTTTAACAAGGTTACTTTTTAAAAACTCCTGAACCAATCTAAACAAAAGTTTTGCAGAAAGATTGAATATGGCCTCATGATGAACTTACTACATCTAGGCGTGCATCCAGATCAGAAGAGTGGATCCAGGATCCCTTTAACCTTCACAGAGGTCTGCACTCTTCCAAATGCCCTTCAAGGTGTTGCTATGACTGTCATCGTGTTTGTTGTCACAATGATCATTGTCACCAGTTGTTTTTGTGGACAGCAGTTGGATGCAGGGTCAGGGGAGATAGACCTGCGTGACTGGTCCCCAGGGTGCGTGCTGGCCATGCTACGCTTTCTTTACGCTGGAGAGACTAAGGTGGACCAAGACTGCCTACCAGCTGCCATGCAGCTGGCTCACAGGTCAGCACAGAGAGGTGCAGGCTTGGATGTATGTGCAGTGCTGAAAAAAAAAACAATAGTGCTTAGCTGTCTGAAAGTGCTGAGAGTAGAACTGCCTGTCTGAAAGTGTTAAGAATAGAACTGCATCTCTCAAAACTGTGTTTTTTTAAACTGTGTTTTATGCTTTGTATGAGGGAGATGAAATCGGCTACACTATGATTTACCATGTACACTTGCTTCTTATTGCTAGTGGAAAAGATGTAGATATTCAAGTGCGACATTTTCATTTTTCTTAATCTGACATTAGTCTAGAGAGTGAAGGTACAGGAACTGACAACATTTTCCTTTCTTAATGCTGTTTTAGAGGTGAATGAACAGGTTTCAGGCTGAAGCAGAAGTATTTTGTCTCGCCCCTGAAAATTGATGATTTATGAATCAGAAGTAGTTCGTCTCACCCTTGAAAATTGATAATTTATTGAGAAACAATCTTTATTGACATGAAAGGCTTCTTTCATCAGTTCAGTCCCGTTCCCCTTCTGTATTGCCCTTCAGAAACTAACAGGCCGTAAGGACACCTGTGAAGACTTTTTTCACAACGTAGTCTCAGCTAATGATTGTTTTCAGACATAGAAATACATCAATAATAAATTTGTACTTGTCACTCAAACTGATTTTTTTTTTTTACAGTTTTATGTACAATGTGCACAGTTCTCAGTGGGAGTTTTCCTGTTTCAGATTTGGTCTGGCCTCTTTTGAGCAGATCTGCAGATATCAGCTGGATTCCTTAGCTGCATCAGAGGTTCCCAGCTGCAGCGCAGCAGAAAGGAAACGGCTAAGCCAATACACATCATCAAATAGCAGCTTCACAAACATCGCAATGCTGCTACGCAAGAAGCTGATGACAGGAAGGATACAGCTGCTTCAGGCATTGGAGGAGATGAGAAATGCGGTGAACCTGAACCCCCAGTTCTAGAATACTGCCCACCCATATCCTTTCCCAGGAAAGTCCAGTTCATGCATGTTAACAGTCCAAGAAAACGCAGAACTCCAGACAGGAACCATGATATTCATTTTCCACCCGGAACTGCATCAAGAAGGATGGAAACAGAAGGGGATCTCAGAGAATTTCAATCACAATATAGAACAGGGACACCTGTTACTGATGATGTGAAAGTGATGACCCCTGGAAAAGTTTTGCAGCCCACTTTGAAACATGAGAATTTATTGGAAGAAGTTCATGAAGTGACAAATGATGCTGGAGAGATTGTGTGTCCGTTAGGCCTCCAACAGACACAGCTGGCTGTTCAGTCTTTTCAGAAGCTATGAAGCAAAAGACAGATGGTGTCAGTGAAGTGTGTGGAATGATGGAAACGGATGAGGATGCTGCCATTTTCTCTCCTAATGATGCACGTCACACTGCCGCAGGCAGTAACCAGGCACAAGCTGGTGGCTTCTGTGAAGGTGCTAGTGAATTTGTTTCTCTTCAGAGAAAGAAGGAAGGTGGATATCAGCCAAAGTCAGATGATGCTGAAATTCGAGAAAATGAGAAGGCAAACACTAGTAAGATGCACAAGAGCAACTCATCCTTTTCAAGACAGTCAGGAATGCAGTCTTCACAGGATGTTGAACCTGTGGAGAGTATAGAAATCAGTGACGGAGATCTGTTCAGCAGTGATGATGAGGTTTCCTTGTTCCCCATGTCTCCTGCACAGAGCACCAAGCAGAATTTCAAAGAAGATGGAACTGAAGCAAAGTGCGACAGATATGGTAATACTTCTGATGATGACAAGGAATCATGCCATGTGCTATCAGATTCTGAATGTGTCCAAAAAATTACACAAAATGAACCTTCCCATAAAACCAGTGGGGAAGACAACAGTCATGAGAGACCAAAGACTGAAAACACCAGTCTTCTTACGGCTAAAAAACACCAGTCTTCTCACAGCTAATCCACTGTTTCAACAGCTAAGGCACCAGCAACCAAGTATTGACGACAGTTTGTTATGTGAAAGCATATCAGCCATAGAGTACTCCTACCAACACTCATCTCTCACAAGTCCAAAGCAGAGAAACTTTCAAACCTCCACCCCAGAGTTGCGTTCTGAAGATGGACAGACACAAAGAAGAACAGACAGCAAAATGAAGTGAGGGGAGAAAGAGACGTACCAGGGACCTGCACTAATGCAACTCGTCCAACAGAATTTGCCAGGTCAGAGGAATCTTCTATTGAAGCAAAGATTTGGTGAACCTAAGTGACTGTGGAGACAAAACTCTGGAGAATGAAACCACTTGGAAGCCAGAGAATAAGCAGACTCCATGTGCATCTGTTATTGAGCAGGATTCCCTGTATGTAACTCCTCTTGTGGAAGGGAGGGCCATGCGCAGGACATTCCAGTTAGTCACACCTTCACCTCAACAGACAGGGACCGGGTGTCCTGCAAAGACACCTGTCTCTCATTGTGAGGCAGAAAAATCAGATTTGGTACCAAGTACCTCCAGGTCTGATCGTGATATTGATGACGAAGAGAAAAGAAAACTGTGTAAAGAAACTGTTAGCAGAGATAGCCAACCGAAACGGAACTGTCTTCCAGAACAGAGCCCCTCAGACAGTCACATTAGTCAGCCGGAGCTAAAAAAGACTGAAGATTCATTTGTTGGTGTTGAGAGTGACTCTGATCTGGAGATAATAGACACAAGCATTCAGAACATGCCCTCCCCAAAATTTGGTCTAAGCTGCAGCCAGACACAGTCACAGGTCGCCAGCCAATCTTTGAAACTCTCTTCTTCTTCGCCAGAAACCGATCAAAACCTTCACCAGACAAGGCTGTTTCACTGAGCCGGACCAGATCACCAATTGGAACAAAATCCGTGGGCCAACATCTTGAACATCACAAAGAATATGACAGGAGTCCCAGGCCCCTCCACAGTCCGTCTAGAATCAGTCCAAGTGATTTGTTGAGCAGGTTTTCCCAGAGGTCGTCCGAGAGTGACAAAGAGTTGCTGAGGGTGACGGAACTGATATGCGGCGAGGCAGAGGAAGACCAGTGTGTGACCAGTGGAAAAGGAGATGCCGAATCTTTATGTGACAGTGGTAAGCTGATGGTTAAAACAGGTTTTAGTGTGTGTATGTGTATTTGTGTGTGTGTGTGTGTGTGTGTGTGTGTGTGTGTGTGTGTGCACATGTGTGTGTGTGTGTGTGTGTGTGTGTGTGTGTGTGTGTGTGTGTGTGTTGGTTTTGTGTGTGTGGATTGTTTGTAAGCTTTGTTTTTTATTTGTTTGGGGGGGGGGGGGGGGGGGCACTGTATTGCTTTTTGTTATCAGCTAGTGTTTAAATGAGATAATTACAGAATTGAGATAATCAGATGACGGTTTCTTAAGGAGAATTTTCTTCTGCTTCTTCCAGATTTATTTATTTCATTTTGTTTGTTTTTGAATGGGGGGAAAGTGGGAGCAGGGGGAGGAGGAGGAGGTTGGAGGGGGGTGTCGGACAATAAAGCTGGTTTGCAGTGAGAGATTGTCTTCCCTTGTCTAAATAGAGATGTGAAGATTTTCAAAGCTCTGAGTAACATGTCACGTTGGCGAGTTGTTGTCAGCCTAGGAACATGGACAGGTTAACTGGGTGAATAGATCTCACTCCTGATGATTTGGTTTGATTGAAAATAGGCTGAGATAACTGATAGAACAGATGAAAACAAAACATGAATCGTAAGCATTCATTGAAAGATTTTCAAACTGACTGAGGGGATAGAGAAGAGTCCTGACAAGATCAGCTTGATTACAAATGAACTGGATAATGTATGCCTTTACATGCAACATTTAGCTCGCATTATAGGGGGAAAGGTTTATGAAGACCATCTAGCAACAGTGTCATTTCAAGTATCTTTATAAGATGTATAATTCAACATGCATGCATGCAAGTGTACACACTTGAGATTACAAAATCTGAAACTATTTTGAAATGTAAAGATGTGAAAGTGGGGGTAGGGAGGAGCAGGGGGGGGGAGTTGTTAGAGAAGACTCATGTGTTATACTTAAAATGTTTTTGATAAGTTACGTGAAGGGGAAAGGGAAACTTCTATATTCTAGAAGCTCTGTCTTAAACATGGAGGGGGGGGGGGGGGGGGGGGGGGGGGGGGGGGGAGTCAACATTTTTTTAATGAAGTTGGAGAGAATGAAGAGTCATTGTTCAAGGTTTGTTTGATTTTTCCTTTCTTGAATGTAATGAGCTTTATTTTGTTTTCTAAGGTAAGAGCATTGAATAAATTATGTTTATTTATTTTGCAGACATCAACGATGCCAACAGATCAAAAGAAGACATATGGGATGGGTTTGATAATCTTGATGATTATACCCTGACCTTTACCTTGAAGACCTGGAGAAAAATACAGCTGATATAAGCATAAACAAGCAGGAACAATCTTCACCTCAGCCAAACCACAAATCCGTGTCAGAATGCTTATCAAAGACTACAGGTGTTCAGTTTGCAACTCACCATTTAAAAACGCCCACAAAAATCACCAAGGAAATCAAAAGAAATGTCAGCGAGAAAAAAGCTGCAGCGAAAGTAGACGCCCCAAAAGGCGTCTCCTCCCCAAACCAAGTCATGTACAGGAAAATAAACTACGAGGGTGTCAGCCCTGTTAAAGCCCAATCCTCAGCATCACGGGTCTCCATATCATCAAGAACAGCATGCGACAATTTAGGTGAGCACATCATGTGTGGACAAAAATGCACAATCGGAGTACGCACCATCAAGAGGGATTCTAATAAGGGAAGGAGATGGATTTCTTTTGCTGATGAAGACACAGAGGCTGCCAACTCCAGCTTTTTGTGGTCAGAGGAAAATGCACCAACTGAAGACCGTGCCTCTTGTGATCAGGAAGATTTTAAATGGACAGGTTTGGAGCTGGGCTGTGCTGTGAAGGAACGGTCTGTACACAAGAGGCAGAGGTTAGTTGAATTGTTTGAATATAGAGTGATGGGTAAGTGAGTCACTTACCTTATTCATTGATCTTATTATTGACTGTCAGAGTGATGAATGGTTAATTATTTCTGTTTATGGTTAGCAGGTTTGATTGATTATTCAGTGTGCAGGTAATTTACACACACACACACACACACACACACGCACACGCACACACACACACACATATATCTAGTGGTCCGCATACGCTGCTAATTCCAGTGTTCCCCATCTGCTGCTAGTGAAGGGTTAAAATATATGTATATTTCCCTGATTTTTCATTCTCACTGTCTTTCTTTCAACCGCACACAGCCTCCTTTGTTTGTTTGGTTTTGGTTTTGTTTTTAAGTTTTTGTCTAGTCATTAATGCAGTGATGGAGGAATTGTTAGTCTGCATAGACAGATTGATAGAGAGAAGGAGAGAGAGAGCTCATTTAAGAGTTTTGAGGTAATGGATTAATGCTTGATTCCAGGGCCAGGTTTCTGTTGAGCTAATAGCAGACTTAGGGTCTGACAGCTTCTTATGAGCAGATAGTAAATATGCATAATTTCATTAACTGTGCTGAATAGGTCCATGATATTACTATCTGCAGTGAGTATGCTCATAATGTAACTGTCTGCAGTTAATTGACATGTCAGTGTTGTGAATATGTGCATAACATAACTTTCTGCAAGCTAAGGTAAGGTAATGTTGCTTATAGCCCCACCCAACCGCAAAGGATCATATCAGGGCTGTCACCACGTTGAAGTCAACTCACAAGTCATTCATTCACACAATTGTTTAAATGGTTCCTTAGTTCAGTATGTCAGCAAATGCAGTGGAGTACTTTTCACCTGAAATTGTAGGGACTGGATTTTGGGAGTGAGGAGGGGGAGAAGGTATGTGTGTGTGTAAGAAGTGAGGGGGGGGAAGGAAAGGAAAAAAGGGGGCGGGGTGGGGGAGTGAAGAGAGAGGAGGCGATTAAAGAAAAGAAGTGAGGAGTAAAACACATGGTGGGGATTATGAATTGGCTGTGTTTGAAGGGCATGTTGAATTAAAATTTCATTTTGTTTTGCCTATAAATCTAATGTGAAGGGGTTAGTGAGTAAATACTGAAAATGCAGATAAAACAAGGGGTAAATATTGATTGAGTGTGGAAAAGCTGTTCATGAATTCAGAGACTGCTGGTCCATACTCCGGTACAAACGAAGCAGACCAGCAAAGGGGGAAGGTCGACAAGAGTGCCACCTTCTCCCTTCACGCCCATGCCTCACTATGATGCCATGACCACACCTGAACTAAAGGTATATTTCAAGACTATTATAATTATGATGTGAGTAGATTTTGTGTTGGAAAGGATGGAGCCTTGTCGTGTGGTATTATGTTGTGTTTGTGTGTGTGTGTGTGTGTGTGTGTGTGTGTGTGTGTGTATTTCTGTGAAGGACTGATGCTACTGATCTGGAGAAGGAAGGATGGGGGAGGTCAGAATATTGGGAGAAAGATTGTCAGTTTGCATGTATGTGTATGCGTCTGCATGGCTCTTGAAAGCATGTGTGTGTATTCTTTTTAATATGAACGCAACATCCCTCATATGAACCAAATGATTGGCTGGATTATAAACAGCATAGTTGAAACATGAGTGCAAGCTGTTTTTTCCTAGCATGCTAGTATCGTTCATGTGGAATTTTGAATGTATTATGTATAACCAAAGCTGAAGTGAAAACTACCGCGAAACAAACTCATACAGTTCACTTCATTTATGCATAACATATCATTTCTCAGTATCTTCATAATGTTCAAGGAGCTCTGCTGCCATCATGAGTCAAGACTAAAGGAAAGACAGCAATGTATTTTCTTCAACTACACATGACCAGAATGTGGTTTTCAGCTGCAACAGAGATATAACACATTACAGGATACCGAGCAAGATGTTAGGTGTATAACTATTCAAGTGCAGTCTACGTTATCATTTCCACTATCAGGTGTCACACAAGACATGAATCAATGAAGCTTCTATCAGATAAATCTCTCTGCCAGAAGATGATTCCACTGTCCTTTGGTGCCTGATACAATAAGGTTTCTGAATATTAAAATGCATTTAAATGCCTGTTGTCCATATTTATCTTGCCACCAACATAATCATGGTTGATTACAAATGTACTACATACTGTATGGGCTTGTGGTTTTTCAGATTGAGGGTCCAGAAGTTTGGGCTGAAACCAGTTGGAAAGAAGCGCATGAAGATGGTACTGAAAGACATCTACCAGAAGACCCATCAGTGTGAGTAGCTTGGGACTCCAGTCACCTGTTCATTAGAAATAGTTTTAGTTTTTGTGATATTAAGTATTAGCTCTTGGCTGGTTTCTTCTCTCTCTCATTCATGATTTTCCAAGTTTATTTAAGTCTTTTGCAGCAGAGATTCGTAGTTTACAGATATAAAAAGATTTGGATTGCCTTTGATCCTATGTGATAATTACACCCATACATGTGTGCATGCACACGTGCACACACACACACACACACACACACACACACACACACACACACACACACACACACGCACACACACAAAGCAGCCAGAAATAGATAACTTACTTTGATGACTGCCTCTTGTTTTCTAACAGAAAGCCTCAGATACAAGCGGAAGCTGCAAAGAATGCAGTGACACTTACGAAATGTTGTGAGTAGAAAAGCTGAAAAATACCATTTCATTTGTGATGATATCAAAACTCTCTCAAACCGATGACACAGCAGATGAAACTTGTAGTCACTGGAAGAATTATTAGAAATGTTTTCTTTTTTTTTCATTGAATGATAGAAGTTTTAGTTTCAGTAGTTTTATAATACTATTAAATAATAACTGACCTACATTTTCTGTCCTTCTAGATGAAACCGACAGTGACTATGAAGAAGACAGCTCCCATCTACCCAACCTGGGACCACCAATTCTACTCAAAGAAACCGACTTAGACAGAGAGAGGCGGAAAGCACCTGTATTACACAGGGAATCCAACAGACCAAGATCCAGGCCTCAGACAGTTCAAGCAGAGCCGCCTCCCTCGCTGCAAAAGCAGTCCAAGAAGGAGCAGTCACATGCAGCCAGGCACAGCAGGAAACCACCAACTCTTGCTCCTCAAGCTGTCCAAAGACAGGAGACGGCAGGGGGACCCCCAGTTCTGTGTAGAGAGGCAGACCGGAGCAAGCCTGTCAAGAAGCCCAAGACCAAGAGAGGTCTTGCACAGAAAGTGGCAGGTATACTACCTGTGTCAGTGTAAACATTATCATTGGTTACTGTCAGTAGTTTTTAATTGAAAGTGTTATGCGTGTTGATTTTCTAAACAGTGAAAAATGATGCATGTAAGTGTAAGAATTTTGATAGTGTTCTGTCTGTTCATCACAAAGAAACTAACGGGTTTGGAGTTTGCATGTTTGTTTGTTTGTTTTGGGGAAGGGTGGCTTTTCAATTTTTGTTTACTTTTGAAAACAATGAAGATATTCAGTCACAAGAAATGCTTTTTTGTTCTTTTGTTTTGCTTTCTTATTTCTATAATTTCGAAAAAGATGAAGACATTTATTTACAAAAATGCATTTTTAATTCATGTTTCTGCCTAAGCATAATGATAGAGCAGGAATTATGCAAAGGAAGAATATTATGGAACAGGACAGGAACATTCACCAAGTAAGGTTGAGTCTAAAGGATTTGTTTTATCTCAGAAATATTCTACTGGTGAATAAAAAGCAATTACATTTTTATTTATCTCTCAAATTTGTACATTATTTTCTGAAGAAAGTGTTATGATTAATGAAGAAGAGTTCCATCATCTTGTGCATTTGGAATCAGTCCATAACAAGAAAAAGAATTATTCAGAGCCAGGTGAACCTCAAAGCACAAAAAGGATTCAACACCAATCCCGGGAAGCTGAGCCAAAGAGTCGTCTGGAATGTCCAGACTTGTACCATTTCCAGTCACCCACAAAGACTGGACCTGCAGAGGGAGGACGTTCAAAGACTGCTCACATTGAGACCCCCACCAAGTCAACGGCAAGCTACGGCAGCTCTCCAGAGAAAGGCACGTCATCCTCCCAGGACTCTGATGCCAGGTAACAGCTGCTGTTCTTTGTGGCAGCACATTCTTTGGTATTCTTTGGTGCATAAGCGAAGCTCTTGAGCTCTTGAGAAGCAGGATACGTGTATTTTTGTGTCCTCCATTTTGCAAGATTAATTGGAAAATGTGTTACCTTCATCAGCATTTACAGTATGGTCTTTCAGGTTAGTATGTATATATGTACTTAAATTTTTGGGGAAACTAGGTGCAACACTGAAGAAAATCTGAAAGAAGATCCGCTCAACTCGGTGGCATATCTTCAACTGTGATGGAACGGTTAGAATGTTCAGACATTGTTTGTGACTTTAGTTTTCTGAGAGTGTCATTTTGATTTCTTTTTCTTTGGGATGATTTTCAGTGATTTCTCATTTGTTTTTCTTTTCTCATTTCTTTTCTTTTTTTTTAATACATTTCTTGTATATGTATTTCAGTAACAAGTGGGATGAACTGTAACAAAGTTTATTTCACATTACATGGAAAGATAATGGCTGTAAACTTTTGCAGTGAGCAGCCAGATGTGAGCATATTTGAAGAAGGAAGACTTGACTCTGATGACAGTGAAGACATCACACCTTCACAACAGGTACATCTGTCTGTCAGACATTGAAGTTTCTATAGGCTTGTGATTCTATTCTAATCAAATAAAAATCACAAGACAGTATACTGTGTTGTACACAATACTGCCACAAATTTTCAGTCATATGTACATATACTGACATTAAGGCAAAACTCATATGCTCAGTTTCTGTGCGTATAGAAACAATACAATCTTAATTTAAGAAAATGACAACAACAATTAAAAACATACAAAGAAAGACACGGTTGTTGAAAGAAATATAGTTATGTCAGTTTGATGATAAAAAGAGCTTCAGTGTGGTTGCTTACACAAAAATTTGAAATACTTACTCGGGCTTGGGGAAGGGTATTAATTAATCACTTGGTAAATAATTTTCAGGTATTGAATGTTAAGAAATAGTAATAGTATCTAAATATGTTTATTTTGTACATTTTGGCGAAAATTGCCTTTAATAAGAGCGTGGTGAAATTAATGGCCAGAAATGTTTTACAAATGACTTTATGATAATTGAAGTGCATTACTAATCTCGATTAATGATATTATAGCTGGAAAAAAAAATAACTGTATGTAAGTGATTGAACATTTATGACTTAGAGTTGAACTTTTATTTTTCATCTGTTGATTAGTTGGGGTGGTACAGGAGTCTTTTTTTTTTTAAACATTTATTTTGTTCTCTCCAGCTGGCAGCGAAAGACTTGCCCCAGAAGCTGATGGGATTCATCCAGAGCCACCCAGATTGGTACCATAAAGTTTTGAGTATGAGGTGAGTTTTGAATTTGTACCATCACATCATATCAGTTAGAACATCAGGTCTTTCTCACTTGAGCATTTTGGAATTATTTGGATGTTGGTTGCACCCTTTTTTTTGTACTGGGGGATTTTTAGTGTTCATGGGTTATTTGTTTGTTTGTTGTTGTACCTCTTGGTGGCATTAACCATATGTGTGTACACAACCACTCCTGAAATGGTTTTGTCCTCATCCAAATGTCAGCCGTACACAGAAAAACTGTCCATGTAGCATTACCATGACGCTATCCATCAGAGGAGATCCTGAATTGTTGATTTATTGTATTCACTTGGGCTTATTCTTCAGTATATTCAGGAAATCACCAGCAAACACATTATAGTCGACACTTATTTCTTTGTCATGGGACTAGAAAAGGACCATCGCTACATTCCTCCTGCAACAGCTTCATGACTGTGCTAAGACAGGAGGCCTTGTATACATGTATTCTGACATCAGATGGTCCCAGAGATATAGATATGGGCAGGGTTGGTCAGGAAAATGACCATCATGTTCAGTGGTTTGCTCTTCAGTGTATGTGACTGAAGTCTTTATATTTGACATGGTAATGAATTCATAGGCAGATGCGGAGGCAGTTTCAAGCTAGCTAATGAAGGTAGAGACATTTATGCTTAGGGGAAATATGAAGTGGTCACACACACGCACGCACGCACGCACACACACACACACACACACACAGACACACACATATTGTTAAGTTATGGTACTATGTAAGGCAGTGTATGAAATCACTTTTTTTCCTGTGATGATGCGAAGTGTACATATTATTGAATAGATATAAGCTGTTATCATATGTTTAGGTTACATGTTTATCAGTGAAGTTAAGGAATATATTTCTTGTTGACTTGGACACGTGTAGTTGGAGTGGGTACACTTGTCCTTGTGTTTAATCAGAAGCGCTCTTCCTCCACAGCCTTTGGATCTGGGTGTGTTGAAAGAGGACATGAAGGCAGCAGGCATCAAGTGCTCTCAGGAGAAACTGTTAGATTTTCTGGATGAAAAGGTAAGGTTGGTGTACTATGCATTAAGCTCAGAAATGTAATAGGTAAAATACTGTTCAATGATTGCTGTCCATTTCTCTTGGAACAGCGTTTCCTTAATTCAAAGATGAACTCGTACCATTTTATTACAATTTGTACTTTTATTGTCAGGGGTTATAATGCACAAATGAACAAAAAAATATACCTCAGAAAAAGTTGAATACTGGTATCAGCAAATTCATAGGGGCTGTCGTTGGATGGACGTGGTGACACCCTCTGGAGGGAGAGCTTGTTCACGCCAGCTTCTGAACAGTAGGGGGCATAATTAGTGATGTCCTGCATGTGTTAGATCAGATCAGGCATCACTGAACACCACCGAAGTGACTCGGCAGCAGTACAGTGTCTCCTTTGGTGGGTTGCCTCTTGATGACTTGACATTAACTGCTTCCTGTGGATTGCCAGTACTGTGGCTGCGGTGGGCCAGGCCAGGCTGTGGCTGTGGTCAGGTCAGAATGACCGGTATGGGTGCAGTGTCCTACTGAGGTGGCACAGAAGATTGGACAGCCAAAAAAAAAAAAAAAGTTGAATATGTCTTTTATTTTATTTCTTGTTACAAATTGTAATTTTTTTTTCTAGTTTAAATCCGGGGAGGATAAATCAAGTGGAATACCTGGTGCTTTTAGGGTGGCCTAGATGCACTGCCTAAAGGATGTCAATAGATCAGTTGTCATGGTATGGTTTACTGTTGATGTCAATAAATTAGTTATCATGACATGGTTTTAATGTGTGACTGGCTGGGCCGTTACAATGATTTAATTAAAAGCCAGAAACTTTTTGATGTTTAGCATCTTTGATGTTTCCTTTTTTTTTTTTCCAATTATGTCAGCATCATGAGGGTAGCAGATTGTTGAAAAAGAGCTGGACAGATTCTGCAGCAGCACAAAAGAGCTGCTAGTGCTTGTTTGGTGTACTCTTCCTAATAATGAACTTAATCTTCCGACAAAAGAATAACAATATATTTAAAGGGAAGGGAAGGGACATTTGCTTGACCTTCATGTAAAATGAAAGTTTTCAGTTCACCCTTTCTGTCACTTTTATTTATTTTAGAAATATGTCTCTCATGTAGAATTAAGCTTGCAGTGCCTGTTTTGATTGTCAATCTAATTTATGTGATGTTCCGATACAGCCTGTTCTACAAACATTTACAACAATATTTGCTAGTTTTATTGTCAAGTCACTTCAAGAAATAAGCCCATTGTAATGTGTAATAAGGACAAGCGAATTGTTTATAATCTCCTGGTAATAACATTTTTTTTTTTGTAACACACTGTAGCTCAGACTCATTTTCATCTGGTCAGTTAAGCCTGATGGTGGAAAATCAGTGTTACCAAAATACATAGCTGTGCCTTCCACTGTTACAATTTGGGGTATATATATGTTATAATGTATAGCATGTAGTGATGGTTATTTGGAAGGGATGTGTTAGGGGAGAAGAGAAGTAATTTGTACTGGTGGTAACAAAAACTGAAGACTTTTGATGCAGGTCAAAGTGAGCAACCTGATATATGCCTCTCTTAAGTTGTTTTTTTGTAATGTTTCAGTGTATTACCTTCACAACAAAGAATATGATTCCACGTAAACAACGAAGTCGAGGGAAAAGGCCTCAATCCAGAAAGCATGCAGCATCTCAAAAGTGACCTTTTGATATGCAACCAAAATTAATGAAACATGAAAGTGTGATGTGTGTTGTGTGTCTGTGTATTTGTGTATGTTTGTGTGAGCATGCATGCATGCTGTGTCCATGTCTGTACATGAACAGGCTGGTGGCTTCCTGTATGTATGTGACAGTGTGGGTTGTTTTCAAACATTTGAGTGAATGAAAAAGTGCTGAAATTTGAATTCAGAAATATGCCAATATTCTTGAAAACATGATGATTCAAGTTATACAGAATTGTCACAATTTGATTACATCAACTCATGGATACCAGGATTTTTTCGAACACAGATTGAAAATTTGAATGTCAGAGTCAAGGAATAATTTCTATGCTTCAGTTTGGTATTTTGTTCCCTTTGTTCTCATCTGCAAGTGTACTTTTCAGTATACCTGTGCTTTGAATTATGCCAATATTCTCGAAAGTTTGATAATTCAAATTTTACAGAATTGTAATGATTGGAGTTACAGCAGCTCAAGGATATCAGGCCTTTTTTTTTTTCCAACAAATGATAAAACTTTGAATGACAGAGTCAAGGAAGGATGATTTCTATGCTTCATTTTGGTATTTTGTTCCCATGGTTTTGATCAGTAAGTATAGATTTATATGGTACCTGTGCTTTACAATAAGCCAGTATTCTTGAAAATATTGTTTACATTGTACAGAATCATATTGATTTTGGTTTCATCAACTCATGGAATCAGGATGTTTTCACACACTCAATGAAAATTTAAATGACAGAGTCAAGGAATGATTACTATGGTTCAATTGGTGTTTTGTTCCTTGGTTCACATCTGTAAGTGTAATTTTTATATATTCATATGGTTTTTTTACTTATCATAACTGAATTGAATAAACAATAAAGTGCAATATCGTTGACTAGATGTAACAAATGAATTGTATAGGAATATGTTTGCAATATGATGCCTTGGTGATTGTTGTGAATGTACATTGCAAAAAATGAAATATTCATTAAAAATCTGAAACACTTACCTGTGTGCCATTAGTTTTTGTTGTGGTTGTTCTCAGTACATACATACTTCATGCAGTAAACGCAGCTCATACACAAGCTTGTACATGATTGTATGTAACCACATGCACTTTGTGTATGTATGTTGTGCAGAAAATAGGCTACCTTTGCTCACTCGTGCACTGCTAAGTTTGGTGAAGATGTAGATATTTGCATTACTCCAGATGGTTAGGTTGTGTCTTGCCATAGTGTCCTAGCTTGTACGTCTTCATCTGTTTTTCCTGTCTTGCTGATGATGCTGTCTTGCTATTGATGCTTCCGAGATAGGTGAACATTCTGTTTTTTTAGCTTGTTCCCCAAGGTGGGCTGGTGCTGTCTGTATGGGTTTTTATGGTCTTTGTCTTTTCATCATTTATTTTCTATACTGATATTTATTGCTGTTGACTGGAGGCCTTCTGTCTTCTCTTGCGTGTACTTAAAGGAGAGTGACAGCAGGCTAATGTCATCTGCAAAGTCAGGGTCTTTCAGTTTCTGTGTTAGAGCCCATTGGATCACACATGGTTGGTTCATTGGTGTCTTCATGACCTAGTCTGTCATCAGAGAGAAAATCAGGGTGACAGCAAACATCCATGTTAGACACCTGTATCAATGCTGAAAGGCTGTGACATGCTGGAATTGTGTGAGTGACATATAGCTGGTTGTGTTTTCACAGAGCTGCTGTATATCTTAATCAGCTTCACAGGTACATTGTAATGTTTCTTCATCTTCCAGGCTCTAACTCTATCTACAGCATCAAAGGCTCTCTTGACGTCCATGAAATCTTGCTTGTATGGTCAGCAGCTGTATTCTTCTTTGTTCTTGCAGTTGCTTGGGACTCCTTTCTTAGTGATCTTAATGGCGTGACCTTTTCTCTAGTCTTGTGGCACCTTTTAAATCAATAAGATCCCTAAGAAAGGAGATCTCAGCAACTGCAAGAATGGAGAGGAATACTGCTATCCCTACCAAGCAAGATTTTCACAAGAATTGCTCAAGAGAAGATCTGTACAGCAGTAGGCATCAAGTTGCAAGCAGGATTTCAAGCTCTGAGACCATGGTCACATCAGATCACCACTATGCCTTTGAGTGGCAGTCTCCCATATATGTCACCTTCATTGACTTCTAGAAAGTCTTTGACACTGTGGATATAGAGTTGAAGCCTGGAAGATAAAGAAACAGGGAAAGGACATTTCTACTAATTTTTTTCTGGCTTTTAGTTCACCTGGTCATGAGAATCAACAACATAGTCAGAAAAGAGATGAAGTGTAGCCACATTTAAAAGGCTTTTAAAAGAATCTGTAGCAGCACAGCTATGTACATGTGTAATGTGTAGGCATGTTTAAAAGACCTTTAAAAAAACTGCAGTGGTACATGTGTGTACATGCAGAGGAATATTCATGCCATTCTCACTCATAATTAGCAAGCAAAAAGTGCTCTTCAAAAACTTGCGAGATGTGACATTTATATGTGATCAGGAACAACATTGTACCCTGAAAATGGAAATCAATTCATTGGCTGCCCAGTTAACTCTGGGGGAGAAAAAAAAAGCTCCCAGTTGACAGTCGGATGCAGCGACTTTAAATCCCACTGGCATCACTCTTTCCCCTCCTCCTGTCCTCCCACACCCTTTCCTCTCCCTCTCCCTCCTTCTCGCCCTCTCTCCCCCTTTCCCTGACTCATACACACACACACACACACTCACAGATCTGGATCTTTACCATCCATAGCAATATGTCATTTTCTGGTAGTACATGTGTGATCTGTTGTTTTTTTTTAAACACAATCTCAAATCGATTGAAAACAATGTTTACTTCATTTACAGGAACTTAAAATCACGCCTGAGAGCAAATTTCTCATTAGTCTTCATGGAGTCTGCTGTAAAGGACTTGCATCTACCATTATGCAATTCCAAACACTGTAGTAAGTGTGCCTCAGCACCAATAAAGAGCCTGATACCTCCTGTAACGCATGGTGACCTTGCAAGAATGAGCAGAACACAGGGTAACATCTGGTCTTGCTTAAAATGTATATAGAATATTCCCTATTCCCATTGAAAAGTCCGTTTTGACTGGTTGAAAAAAAAAAAGAAAATGTCTGCAGACTGAACAATGGCAAATAAAATGGTGCAATACTAAGGTGAAAACTGTACCATAAAGGGAAACCCAATTTTCACACAGATAATCAGTCACTTGGTGATTATATAGATATATATTTACATTCAGATTTAATGTCCATACTCAAGAAAGGTGATGTGGCAGGCAAGCCTGTGCATGGTGAAAGCAAAATCATACAGTATATGCAGTACAATACTATACTATACCTGAAAATATAAAATGCACATCAGTCTGATAATTGTGATTTTTCATACAAACTGATGAGGTCATGCGGTGACAATGCAATATTGACTGTGCCCCCCCCATCCCTTCCCAAAATAAAGGTGTGATAAAAATTGGAGCAACATTTATTATTTAATAGCTTATATTCAGAGTTTAAGTGCCTGTCAGCTTTTGCCAGCCTCAAATGACTGATAGGTCAAGGCTCATTACTTTGCATCCATCAGTCTGGCGGTTCAGTATTTCACAAGACATTTGCCTGAAGTCATTACACTCCGAAACTAATTTAAACTTGCCAGATATGCTCTTCCTTGCGTTGCCTCTTGTTTTGTGTATCCAAGTTATTTCCCTTTCTTTTTTTTTTTAATCCTCAAGCGTAGGCTCATACATGTTCTGATACATGGGTGGACTGCTACAACCCTGTCTGCTATGCAGTACTCATTCAGGAGAAGTAAACAAATGGTTCTGTTTATTCACATACAGAATTCAATGGTTCCCAATACATACACTGATCAGACTTTACGTCCTCATTTTCATCCCATCTCTCTGCTCCTACCAGACTCCCTGTTTTGGTCCTATCCCATCTTCTGTGTCATCTCGCCACGACAATCATTCCTACCCTGATCCAGAGCCCTGCTCAGCCCGCTACAGCCCCAGCACTAGCAGTCCTCAGGGAGCAGTCGATGTCAAGTCGTCATGAGGCAACCAACAAGAGAAGACACTGCGCTGCAGCGGAGTCGGTCTAGCGGTGATCAGTGGTGCCTGTTCTTATCCAAAATACGCAGGACACCACTTACTAAGCTCCCCACTGATGACATTAATTGCTTCGTTGCAGAGCCGTCGTGAGTGAATTCTCCTTCCAGAGATCGCCACCTGGTCGTCCAGTGACGGTCCCCATGAATTTGCTGGGCCACCCAGTTCGGCAAAGAGGGCAAAAACATCAGCTACAAGGAAAGAGTTCACTACTTGTGCCTGTGCTGACTGAAAGAAAGGAGAACGAAAGGTGACCTTATTTACATTTATAAGATTATAAATAGCTAATTGTTTGATCTAGTAGCGTCTTATTTACCTCATCATTCACTGACACTGGGGAATTCTGCACGAAAAATTGTTTATTAGATGTGCCAACACAAATAAACAAAGCCATCTTAACCTTGCAGGGTTGTTCAAAGATGGAAATAGATTACCACCCAGCATCAAGTTTTCACCCAACATATGTAAGTTTAAAGATGATTTATTCTTTTCCTTTATTTTTTTCACCCTTTGACGACCATAACGGTGTTCTGACCAGCCACTCGGCCAAAGTGGTTGCCGTTGCGGACTCACGGCTTGAATTTCATATCATGATTCGATTGCAGGTAGAGCCATTTGTTTGTGGGGGTTTTCTCCTGAGTTTGCTATGGGCTCAGTCGGAAATGCGACTGAGAACGCACAGTCAAGTTTCATTCACTTAATGGATGCGTTTCTGAGTGTTGCTCAATGACCTGATCAGCACCACAGGTGTCTGTATCTCTCAGGGCTTGGTTGACGACGGGTTATGTTATGAAAGTAAGCATAAAGTAAAACCCTGTCATAGTCTTAGACGATGACGAAAATGCTTCATATTTTCATTCTCGTCTAAAATTATTTGACAGGGTTGAACTTTATGCTTACTTTCATTAAAGATCCCGTCTCAAACTTTGTTACTCTTCATGTCCTGCTCTCATGGAGACCTCAGTTTTGTTTTCCTCTGCACATTTATGCCTTCATTTTGCTTCTGTTGGGGTCATCAGCACCAGCAAATTCATGGAAACTGTCATTGGATGGTCATGGGTGATCACTGATTGCCACAGAACTGACTCTGCAGCAATGGCATGGAATGCTCTTTGTTGATTGCTGGTACCAGGGTTGTGGCAGGACGGGTCAGGCTGTGGCCGTGGATGGGGAGTTGGAATGAGTGGGAGTGTACAATATCACTCAGGAGGCACGGAAGATGAGATAAAAAAAAAAAAAAGATAAAAACAAACAAACAAGATAAATATTTTGATGAGTCTGTTGTTTTGTAGGAGGCTGGAATTTAAATCAATTTTTGATTGTCATTACATTGCCGAGAGCCAAGCCAGAAAAAAAAAATCTGCTGCTTTTAAGATTTGGTAAATGGCCAGTCAGGGTCTATTCAGCAGGCAGAATGATACTGGTTCCATCAGGAAATCCTAAGCAATTTTATGATAAGAGGGTTTGTTTCTGAAAAGTTGGAGGTGAGATGAAGTAAGGGGATAGTACAAGAAGAAGGGTTTGGGATGGGGAATGGGTAGACTTGAAAGGGTCCAGTTAACCTGCTGGCACAGCCCCCTGTGGCAGAACGTTCTAGTCCGGAGAGGTCTGTGGGAAGGACGTCAGTCTGTATTGTGTCCTGCAGGATGGGGTGTCATTACTGCAGGTGTTGTTTACCTGGAGCTCAGCCCGTTGCCTGTTGGTCTGGGCAGATACATTGAATTCATAGAGAACAGCCCATGATGAAATCTGTGAAACATCTCCATGTGAGCTCTTTTTCGTCGCTCATGCATGGTATGCTGAGGATGGCCTCGCTTCTCTGCCTCAAACCCTATTAATCACCCAGAACTCACTGGCAGTGTAGGGATCCTACACACTGGCTGCATCCTCAGGTATGGAACAAACAGAGGCTTTGTACCCAGTTTCCTTTGTCTTCTTGTTACCTATCTTGAGGTTGTGCCTGAGGAAGCTGAAGATCTTGTTTGCTTTGTTGATGACAGAATTGACGTACGTTGGATCACCAACATAGATCGTCTTGAATATTGACACCAAGGTATCTCACAGTGGTCCCCAGCATGTGGCCATGCAGTCGGTAGTCTGGAATGATAGCTGTTCGATTACGAGCAGCATTTAGTGGACTCTCTCAGCTCTCCCAGGTGGTGAAGGAGGATTTAAAGGTCTTCTTGAAGAAAATGCTGGTTGTCTTCTTTCTTGAACATCGTCGCACATAGTATCATCAGCAAACAATCCGGCCTTAGTCTTTACGGACTTCAGAAGATCATTTATGGACAGAAGAAACCGACTTGGACCCTGGAGTGAGTCTTTAGGGACGCCTGAGTACACTAAAGTCAGAGGTTGCTCGCTCTACATCGACCACCTGTTGTCTGTCCTCGGAAAGACTTCTTACCTCTGATGCCACCGCAGTACAGCCTGTGTTTCAGCAGGGTGTGAAGGGCCATATGCTTTGGAAAAGTCGAGGACTTTCGTATCCACTTGGTTGCCCTTCTCCAGTGTGAAGTCGAGGACTCTCATGTCCACTTGGTTGCCCTTCTCCAGTGTGAAGTCGAGGATTCATGTCCACTTGGTTGCCCTTCTCCAGTGTGAAGTCGAGGACTCTCGTGTCCACTTGGTTGCCCTTCTCTCAGTGTGAAGTCGAGGACATTCATGTCCACTTGGTTGCCCTTCTCCAGTGTGAAGTCGAGGACTCTCGTGTCCACTTGGTTGCCCTTCTCCAGTGTGAAGTCGAGGACTCTCATGTCCACTTGGTTGCCCTTCTCCAGTTCCACTGTTTCATCAGCATACCCTAGGAGGTTTGTGGCTGACATGATTGTGAGGAAACCATGTAACTCCTGGTATGGGACTTGATGTACCTAGTAACATATACTCCAGTAGTTTTCATGTGATGCAGTTCCAGAGATGGGGCAGTAGTCTGCTGCTTTGTAACGTTCACCTTTTTCAAAGACTGGCGTGATGCTGTGTGAACCCATTTCCACTAAGCCATGTGGCAATGTTCAGGGTTTTACTGACAGAGAAATCGCGGAAATGCAAAGTAAAGGCAGGTGCAACCTCCATAGCAAACTGTCTTTAAGATCCTGGATGTAATGCTGTCAGGACCACAGGCTTTCTTTAGGTTGAGGCTGAGCAGTAATTTTCCTTACACTGGCCATCCTTTGTGACGCTGATGTTACTGCAGATGGACAGTTTGGCGAGTTAGGTTGTTTGGAACAACTGAACGCTGGTCAAATTCATTTTCCTTGGCTAAAGACAGAATTGGTCATTGAGGGCCCGTGCTGACTCCTTGGAGTCTGTGATGAGTTTTACTATTTCTTTCAGAGGGGAAACCCAGTTCCTCTGGCAAAAAAAAAAAAAAAAAAAAAAAGCTGAATTATTCCATCGCCAGACTCAAACAAATGGTGATAATGAGATGACATCATAATAGGGTTCACGACAAGGGCTTTAGTGCATGACCCTGACAGCAAGAACTAAGTTATGACGCAGTACGTATTCGGTTGCAACTTAAACAGAACTACTGTGCATATAACCATCAACAGCTGCTGTGGATATAGCAAGAAGATTGTGAAAATAAAAACAAAGATGGCGATACCCATGATGTCATCTCTGTTTTGATTCAGTGGTCATCTTCTTGTCAGGGGCTTTCTGGCCGTTTGAAATCTGAGCATTTTTTTTTTGCATATTCTTCCGGCGTCAATTAAAACTTGAAGATGAGTGAACAAGGAAAACCAGATGTCACTTTGAGAGAGATTGCAGAGGGACAGCGCTCGGATGTGGTGGTGGAGACTTCGGAGGCAGGAGCTGCCAAAATGGTGGAGAAACAAAGCCAGAGAAGAATTTTCAAGATAATCGTGATTGGAGATTCCAATGTCGGAAAAACATGTTTAACGTACAGATTTTGTTTAGGAAAGTTTCCTGACAAAACTGAAGCAACAATTGGAGTAGATTTCAGAGAAAAGTCATTACAAGTCGATAAGGAGTATTTGAAGGTAAGATCTGATTCTTTGTTCTGGCTTCCAATCACGTGCTTTTTTCTGGTGACACGTCAGTACCCCATCAGACTTGTTAAAAATTGAATTGAATTATACTAAGCTTTAACAGTTTTTATTTCAATAATTTAGTAACATTAATTAACAATCATTGCAAATCATTTTGTAATGTCAAATGTTTCATTTTGAATGAAAACAGTTCGGTGAAAGGAAAGCGTAAATGAGGCAGGGAACAGTACCCAGTGCATAACAAATAAGCAGGGTAACTCTTGCTCCCATGGTGAAATAATTACAGGCCTTTTATCTCCAAACAAATGTTGCTTACAACACCAACCCCCCCCCCCCCCCCCCCCCCCCCCCCCCCCCCCCCCCCCAGCATTTTTTGTTTAATAGCAAAAAATGTCAACACAGATCACACTAAGCAAACAAGGAAGTCCTAACCAAATGAATGCTGATTATGACACCAAATTGTCTAGCAGAAATGACAACACACAGCAGACAGAACAAAGAAGGAAATGTATCCTTGCTTGTACTGTGTGCTCTGTGTTGTCATTTCTGCTCTAGAAGCAATATGGTGTTGCAAGCAGCATTTGTTTGGAGTTATGGGCCTGTAATTGTTTCATCATGGGAGCAAGAGTTACCTTACTTGTTGTTTATGAAAAGTTAAGTAATAATTTTCTGGTCATAACATGATTCTGTGAGATACAGATTGTGCATTTGTTGTGTATCTTGTACGCTTAATTAACATCTAATAACCAAAAATGCACCCAGTAAATATATAGTTAATGTGCCAACCATTTTTTTTGTGTGTGCATAAAATTGTGTATTTATATTGTGTGTGTGTGTGTGTGTGTGTGTGTGTGTGTGTATATATATATATATATAATGATTTCAGGAATGAAAAAACCTATCTATGGCGAAACAAATAACCAAATAAAAAGAATATGTTGCTGAAACAGAAACTGAGAAAGAGCAAAATGTTTCATTGTTTGCAGGAAAATAGTGCAAAATGTATGCCAACTGCTTATGATTTATTAAGTGATTAAGTTTTGACCAATTGAAATGCGTTTAAAGAAATGAATATAAAATGAGGTCAGAAGTTCCCAAGAAAAAGCCATGGAAAGGGACAGAAAATTTTGAGGACTTTTGTGGGCAGCTTTCATGGACCTCAGTGCTTTGTTTGTTGTTCAAAAATTTTTAAGTTTGAGCTCCTATGAAAATTTGTTGAAATTTAGCAGCCACTCACATTTAGTTGATAAATCTGAAATCCATGTAAATTACAGAGATGCCCAGAGAACCAAAGGGCACACCGACCTGAAGCTAGCAGGAAAGTCCCAGCTCTACATCACACCACCACATGCGGTTGGGCTTCACTAGTTCACAAGTCCATGAGTTATGAATAATTCATGAGGAGCTACACTTTTTTTTTGGGCCAGTGTAACTCTTTCAGTTCTCAAATGCTAATCCTGTTGAGTTGAGAAAGTCTTTTGATACTCAAATGCTATTAGTATAATCTTTAATTCTTAAGGTGAGTAGCTTTAATAAAGTAAAGAAATTTGGACTGTGCTAAGAAGCTGTCAAGGGCATCTAGACGTTTCCAATGGCAAAGTTACTTCAGTTTTCAGGAAAATACTGAACAATTAGATGAGACATAATCAGATAATAAATCCTTGATCTACACAGGTCTGTAAGACTCACTGTCAAACTCGACAGTGTTATCGGTTTCCTTTTTGACTGTTCACATGATGCAGCTAACAAGATGGAGATCAGAAAGAAACCAATTGCCGACACTTCTCTCTAATCTGATAGTCAATTATGATTTATTAATATGAATAATACTTTAAGTATGATTAAAAAGTAATATAACTCAGTTAATAATTCAGTGATATATGATAATGATATTTGGGGTTTGATATATCCACCCAGCCAAATCTGGCAGACAAGTGGAACTTCATTCTCCAGATGTCTGTTGATTTAGTCACGGTCATTGAATGGGTGGCTGAAAAGTATGCTTCAGTGCAGACTGACCATGCTTCACTCTTTTCCATTTCACTTTCACACCTTTACTACCAGCACTCCCCTACCTCCTCCTCTCTCTGCCGACCTCCAGTTCTGCTCAGAACAGAATCCTACTACAGTACTAGACTGCTGTTTTGATCGACAAAATGTGGTCTGTACATAAATGAGTCAGCAGCATGCAGGAATTGTGCTTGGTCAGCATGGAAATGATAGATTTATTTCCTTTACTTTTTGAAAAGAAATATATGTATGTCAATAGGAATCAGAGCAAAACAGAGACTAAGACAGATTTCATGATTTAAATTCAGTCTAGGAATGTGTAAATGGTGAAAACATGACAATTTTACACACTCCTGAAGATTATGTAAAAGATCCTGGTAAACAATTGAATTGTTTTACATCTCTTAATTCTCTTTCACTGCGAAAGATAATATAAAAGATCCAGGTAAACAAATGAATTGTTTTACATCTTAATTCTCTTTCTTAGTCCCCTAACAGAACATGCCATTTCTGAATTTTGTATGTTTGCTGACTTGTTTTACTGCTGCGCTGCCGACAGTTACTTTTAATAATTTATTGACTTTCGTTTTACTTGGGGAAGGCAAGAAGAAATTAGGGAAGGGTGTGGGAGTGGGGGATAATTAGATTAAAAAAAAAACCCCAGCTTGTCCTCAGGATAGCTTAAGGGAATTTCTAGCCCTGATATATTAGTGCTGAAAATAGAGGGGCTCGTAATCAAATGGCTAGAGAACATTTGCCTGTGGCGCAGACAAATGTAAGTTCAAACCACTTAAAGGTTACAGGATTTTTATGGCTTGAAAATACTGTTAGTCCACCCAGCAGTAAGTGGGTACCAGATTCAGGTCAGAGAAGGTTAAAGCTGTGGAAGGTGAGGGATAGGCTTAACCATAATGTCGTAGTGGTGCCTTACTATGGTGAACCTCAAAACAGTAATAATGGTTAACACTGTAAAGTGTAATAGTCCCAGTGGCCACTAGGTTCTGGAATTTTAATAGTTTTATACATTGCCAAACACATAATAATATAACTTAAAACAGTTGGCATTAACAGTTGAGTAACTATATTTGAAAGGATTGTTGTATGTTTCAGTTACAACTGTGGGATACAGCAGGACAAGAGCGATTCAGGAAATCGATGGTCCAACATTATTACAGAAAATGTGCATGCTGTTGTGTTTGTGTATGACATGACCAACCTTGCCACTTTTGAGAACATGCCAGCCTGGATTGAAGAGTGCGACCGTCACAGCCTGGATAAACAGATCCCACGAATCCTGGGTTGGCAACAAGTGTGATGCTGTCAAGCAGGTAGTTGTCAACACAAATACAGCACAGAAATTTGCAGACTTGCACAACATGCCATTGTTTGAAACATCAGCGAAGGATGAGGGAAAGGCCAATCATGTGGATGCCATTTTTATGACCTGGCTCACAAATTAAAGAACTCAAAGCCAATGATGCATCCACGCTTGGCAGACTTGCTTCCTGGTGATACAGCTCAGTCTGAGTTTATGAGTCTGAGGGGAAATCCTCGACGCAGAGGTCTTCAGTCTGTGAGACAAACAAATGAAAATGAGACTGAGAAAAGTAAATGTGCATGCTAAATGCATGCGTTCTGATCCAAGGTCATTTGCGTAAATCTTGTTTGTTGAAATCATAAGTTTATTTTGATGTCAACATTTTATTGTTCTTACTCTGCTGACAGGTTTATGATGCCATGAAATTCTTTTGAAAGAGAAGAAGCTAGCTCCTGTGGAATCTCGCATTTGTTTCCAGCTATCCACTCAGATGTCAGATTCACAGTGTTGAGCCAACTCTTAACTGTAGAGAAATACCATGATTTGGTATTTTAGACTTAGAATGGCACAAAAGGAAAATTTCAGAGTTACATAGTTTTAACTTTGGATTCAGTTTTATCTGCAGAAAGGTGTGTGTGACTGTACTTGTGTAGCTGAGCAACACAGATTTTATTCTTCACTTCAGGCTTGTGAACCATGGTTGTTAAATACAGAATGAAAGTCCAAACTAAAGAAACATCCAGACATATTAGAGAAATCCCATCAACATTAGAAGTATGCACAAGTACCGTGTGGAGGAGGGAGATGATTTTCATTTAGAGAAACAATATGTAATGGAATGTAGTCTTATGAAATGTTGGTTAGAAGTTGAGGAGTGGAAAATAAGTCTTTCAAGCTCACTCGCAGCTCACATCCCCAACTCTGTAACCTCCCCACACTACTGAATCCATAGAATTTGAAATAACCTATAGCAAATCCACTTATTTTGTTTTAATTTGTAGTCTGTATTTTGAACTGACTAAAACACGGAAACTGACATGACGAAAACTATGAAAACTACTACAGCAAATTCTGCAGATTGTTTGATTTTTTGTTTGTTGTTTTTCTCCATTTCCGGTCTGTAAATTTTGAATTGACTGAAAAACTGAAACTGAGATAATGAAAACTGATGAAAACTGTTACAACTGTTTTTTTTTTTAGTTGTCTTTTTCATAAGTTCATAAAAAGGCAGGATCAGGATTTTTTTTTTTTTTTTTTGATTAGGTACTTTTGATTTTTGAAAGTATTGAATTCTCAGAATATCATGTTATTTAAAATTTCTGAAAGTACTGAATTGATTGAATGACAAATATTTTTAAAGCAAGCATGTAATTGTCATTTTGTTCCACCTGGCATTTTATTCTAGAGGAAAAAGACTATTAAAAAGAAAAAGTAAAGAAGCAAAAGAATCAGCGTCGCATGAAATATGCATAATATATTATTCTTCACTTTGTAATTTATGTAAAAATCGTGTTTGTTGTTGATGATAATAATAGCGGCATCTTCTGCAAAAGATTTTTTCATTCAGTACCGGTGTTTCTGTAAAAAAAAATTTGTTAAAGTATTTAACATTGCATGCAATGCAGATCATTTCGAAACAAACATACTGTGTGCTGTTTGAATGTCTCTGCTCATCCCCATCACTTGTTCTCTGGAAAGGAATCAAACAGTTGTAGCTAGACTACTTCACATAGTATGTGTCAGTTTGTTAGGTGTGTTATGTTTCTTTCCTTTTTTTTTCCAGATGTCTCGTAAATTGGTTATAGGGTGAAGTTTACTAGACTCTTTGACTCTTTATCCACTCTTAATTTTGAGAATGAACTGTTCGTGATCCAGTCTTTTTATTTATTTTTCTTTAAGTCTTTTTTCCTATCTTTTCTTTTTTGTAAACATACCTTTGTAAACTTGCTAAAGATAATCTGTATTCAGTGCGTCATTACAGATTACATGAGGGCAGAACATAGCCCATATTGGCAGGTCAGAGTGTAGGTTGTTTTGGCAAAAATGTGTGTATATGATGGTTGTTTTGTGAGTGTTTTTATTGATGTTCCACTGACATGTCTGAATTGTTTTATCAGTGAAATAATAAATGGAAAGATTGATGCTGGAGAAAAGTGTCTTAAATTGTTCTTGGGCTTTGTGATAATGTTTTACATTGTTGAAGTTGTAGATCTTATGTAACTAAAAGAAAGATGCATAAATGTGGTGTTCATATAAATTCATTTGGTAATTTGATTTGTCATTTGTAAGAAACCCATCTGGGATAGTTTAATTTGGCAGAGTTTAGTTAACTTTTTTGCATGTTAGGGCACAAGATGGAACAGTGATGTAATTGATGAATGACTTATTTGATGCTACCTTGTACCACCAATTGAAAGCAAGAGTCATGTTTTTTATTTTTTTTAAAACTTTACATTTTCTTTTCTGTCAATAACCATGAATTGTTAAAATCTTGATAGTTATAGTATAGTATGAAATAGTATGGGTAGTTTGAAACTTTTTGATTTGTCAAAGCAACATGATAATCAGTATATTTTAATGGTTATCATGATAGAAATAATTTAAATACCATTGCCTTACCACAATACCTAGTATAGTCGAGAGTTTGACTGATCTCTCATTTAAATCTTGACTGAGGGGGTTATGAAAAGAATTGGCACACACGTATGTGTTTGAATGCCTATGTTCTCTCATTGATTTTCTGACTGTTGGCAAAATAATCTTGTACTGTGAGGCAGTGAAAAGTTTGAGCTTGTCAGATATTTCATGGCCTGAACATCTCCAGAGGTAACAGTGGAGGAGGTCAGATATCCACTAAGAAGCACCACCCTACCTCATGTCTTCACCATACATGGTCTCTCAGCTCCCATCTCAGGACTGATAAATAAAAAATCTCACATTACAAGTCATTAGTGGCAGAAAAAGTTATCCACATCATTACATATAGGCTTGCATTTTTTTTTTTTTTTTTTCAAGTAAGCTCTCTTGATCCAAAACATGGGTGAACATCACAAGAGTCTGATCATTTTTAAGCAGCATTTCACACCATGTGTTAAATAGTCTTTGCGTTGAAAGTTTGGTTGTTTTGACTTTGATGTTTGTTCTCTGAGCATTGTACAATGAGAATAGTTGTTATTGTTTATCTAATTATTTGATTCACTCATTATGCAATGTCCCCTGCCCCAACTTGAAGAAAGAAGCTGAGAAATTGTTAGACTGAAACAAAGTGGAAAACAGAAGTGTTCTTGCGCAGATTTGACTCTTGTGCACACTGGCATGAGTATTTTCTGCTCTGAGTTTAAAAGGTAATGTAAGTATATTCCTCTTTTTCTCTGAATTTTTTTTTTTGCTTTCATGTTATGTTCAGTAACATGAGGGTAGAGTTGGCCATCCCCATTTGAGGAGGTAGTAACCTAGGCAGTATGTGTCCTCACCACTGACTGCAGCCCCATACCTGTGCCATACAGATAGGTATACAATACTGGAAGCCATAAGTTCTTTATAAACTTATCATCAGCAGCATAATATAACAGTAATACAATTCACTTCCTAAGGGACTGCAAAGCTATCAACACATTGCCACCAACAGATCGGAACCAGAAACCCTCCATTTTGTGTGTTTCTGTAGCAGCTTGTGTGTCTGATAGCTCACTTTCCATTCAAGACTCATAAGCGTAATTAACAATGAAAACTGCAGAACATAAGTATAAGCCTGAAGGATGTTGTTCATAATAATGTTGATTTCATTATGAACAAGGACTGATATTCGCTGCAGTATGAACCCAGCATTATTGCTGAGTTTATGCATAGTTTTAAACGCAAGCCTGATCAGTACTTCATAACATAGAGGCATATCAGCTGTCCTGTTTTCAGCTGATTTCCTCTTCTTTGTTCCCAGCCGACTTCTTCTCCCAGCCAATTTCCTCTTTTTCCCAGCCATCTTCCTCTTTTTTTTCCCAGACGATTTCTTCTCTACTGCTGATCCCCCCCCCCCCCCCCTTTTTCTTTTTTTTTAATCTGCTGCCAGAAATCTTAAGAAGTAAAGAACACCACTCTCATTCTGTGATTTTTTTTTTCTATTGATAAAATCTGAATGAAAAAATTAAATTTTTTTTTAAAGTACATTTGAAAGCAGCAGAACTTCGATCGCTTATTGTGCAATATGAAACAAGTGGTCTAGAGCACTGCCTGCTTTTTTCCCCTGTCTGCCTTCGTACCTTCCACTCCTCACACCGTTTTTTTTGTTTATATCTTCAGGAAATTGGCATACCTGAACATAAAGCATTTTGATAATGATTAAATACAAGACAGTCTGAATGTTACATTGGAATCAAAGACATTAAAAGCCAAATCTGTCTCGAAGAGGGAAAATTTTGTTGTTGACAAAGTTACATTAGTCTAGACATTAAAGCCAAATCTGCCTCTGAGAGGGAAGATTTTGTTGTTGAAAAGTAGCAACAAACAGATTAGTCTATTTCGATGGAGACCAGTCTACTGTTTTAACGTGAGTCTGAATGTTGAATTACTGAGCTGTGAAGAAGAACTAGTTTTGTGCCAATTGCACTTAGGCCACTCCTATTACTCACACTTGTGTCTCTTAAAAGGCAAAAAATATCCACGGTGCATTCCATGTGATGATCCTCTTCCTATAAAACATGTTCACATGTAGTGCTGGGATTTACATGATGTCAGATCTATTTATAGCAGACTCCATGACTATCTTGTTCAGAGATGTCCCACCTGATGTGATTTTTTAGTTCCTGAAAGAGATAAATGATTTTATGGAAGAAACATTTTAGAGCAATTTCACCATGTGTGAGTGTTCTCTTTTTTGTTTTGGTTTTAACATTTGTATAAAGAGTTACTGATATGGCCCTTTGTGATTAATTGGGCTGTACTTAACATGAATGAAAAAGGACAGACTATTGGATAACGCAGTCACATTTTTATAACATTAATTGAATTTGTCAGAGAGGAATTGAAGTATTAATAGGAATTTTTTTTTTTAATCTGAAGTTTGTGAAATAGCAGTTTGGTTAAAAGATCTTCACCAATGATTCAGGGGCGAAATCAGTTAAGATCTGTCAAATGGTGTAAATCATTTTGTGTCGTAGTAAGTTTATAAAATGAAAACTTGGAGATATGACATTGATTTTGTATCATGTACATTTTTGAACATTCATGCTTTCCAGGTACGTATGTATGTATACAGATACACACACACATATATATATATTTTTTGTTGTTGTTGTTGTTGTTGTTTTTTTTTTTTTTTTTTGTTTTTGTTTTTTTGTTTTTGTTTTCAATGTCTTAACAGATGGAAATGTGAAAATTGTATTAAAATTTAGAAGTTGTAGAAGAGAATATTGATTTAAGAAAATAGGAGCATGATTATGTGATTGTGATCGTATATTATTGTAACAAATGGGAAATGTGATTTTAGGATGTTTTGAATGACATTTCTATCATTTATGAAAGATTCAGTTTACAGATTTCAGTGAAGATAATTAGGTTCCCTTAACTCCAAGGCTAGAAGGTCTGCTGTCTGTTTAAATTGGGTAAGGTGTGTGCACACACTTTAATACTAATTTCGTAAGTCTGTTAAGATTGGGAAGGTGTGTGCATACACTTTAATACTAATTTCGTAAAATATGGGATGCCAGTGCTGGATGGACTTGTCAACTGTTTAAGATTGCTGTTGACGTAAAGCCTTTTGGCGGAGGGATGTTCTTTGCAATTGTCAGTTTCATTTACTCCTTCCTGTCTGTAGCTCTGCTCAGGACAGAGAATCTTTCAGGTGGCAGCTGATGTCCATTGCTGCTTCCTTGTGCCTAGAAGGGAAATCACTCCTCTTATAGTTTGACAGAATGAGGGATCTTCTATTGTAGAGCACGTAATCACATCCTTCTCTCCTCACAAAACAGATGCCAGAATAAACTGGAGCTTGAAAATTATCAGTCACGAACAGCTCCGAACCTAACATGAAGTTGACTACAGTTAACTCATAACACAACTCTAAAACTTGTAATAATTTCTAAACATTTAAAACTTAACTTCAACACTAAAGCAGTTCACTCGAACCACTGACTGCAGTGTACAACTTAAAATGCCTATTATGAACAACACAAAATCTTTTAGGTTTGTTGGTTTCTTCACATTTCGCCTGCATCTTGTCTGTGTGTGGCTTGGTTCTTCCTGCTGACTTTGGGTCTCACCTTCTGTCAAAAATTCTGGTCTTTGGGTAAAGCTGCCAGTACCTGCTTCCACTTGATGCTCTTTATTCCTTCTTGTGGCCTTTCTTTTTTCAGGAGTGGCGATGATAGTGACCAGTTTATCTTTTCTTGGTGCTCCTTTGTATTTCCTGTCTGGTGTTGCAGAGGACCTATTTTCTTTCTCTGCTTGTGGAGCAGGTAAAGTTTCTGATGTTTTCATTCCAAGTAGGCTGAAACCATGCTTAGACTTTTTGATTTGAGCATCACTGTTTGTGTTTCTAATCTGCCTCCTGTTTCTCTTCAGTTTAATGTTGTATGACATTGAGTTTCTGATTTGTGTCGTGTTTCTCTTCAGTTTAAATGTCGTATGACCTTATCCACTTGCCTGTCCACTTTTGCTTTGATCCAAGTCTTTGACCCTGGCGGACAAAATCTGACAGTCTGTCCTGGTTTTAGTTCAGCAATTCCACTGCTCCTTTGTTGTAGTGATAAGCGTGTTTGTCTGTTTTGGAGTCTTCTTTCTTTGACCTGTGAGGTGGAAAGTTTCAGTAAAGTTTTGGCTATGGGAACCTGTGTTCTTGTTCTTTCTCCAAATAACCTTGTCGTGGTTGAACTGTTGACCAGTTCTGAAAGAATGTTTCTCAGTTCCATTAAAGCAAGAGAAGGATCTTGTCCACTGTGCTGTGCTTTAGGCAGACAGATTTTTCCTGCTTTGACTGCGCTTTCAGCTTTCCAATTTGTCTGTGGGTAAGCTGGAGAATTTGTAACATGTTCAAACCCGTAGTGCTGGTAAAGCTGTTGAACATGGACGAGTTGAATGGAGTTCCATTATCAGTACTCAGTCTCTCTGGAATACCATGGCTGGCAAAATTCACTTTCATCTTCTTGATCACTTCCTGATTGTCTTTGTTGGTCAAGTGATCGATTTATTTAAAAAAATCAGAGTAATGATCAACTGTGACCAAGTAATCACTTCCGTTTACTCGAAACGAATTCGTTGCTGCATATTGCCAAGGTAGTTGAGATAACTCAGTCTTGATGAGCATTTTTTTTTTTTTTTTTTTTTTTGCTGACTAGGGCTGAATGTTTGACACGTTCAACACTCATTGATGATACTTTCAAAGTCTTCACTCATTTTGGGCCAGTGTAACACATCTCTTGCTTGTCTGACACAACTTTAAATTCCTGCATGACTGGAGTGAATTTTCTGCATGACCTGTCTTCTGTGTACAGACAGTTCATCTTGGAATGGGAAAAAAATGTTGTCAATGGTAGATTCTTTTTTTTTTCATCTGACCACCCATGGAGTATGACGTTCATCAGCTGATTCATCTCGGGTCTTCTTTGGATGCTTTCTGTAAGTTCAAGAAACCTTCCTCACTGATGGCAAGTTCTTGGAACACATCTGTTTGTTCCAGCTCAGTGTAGAAAATTATTTCTTTGTGGCTGGCTTGGTTTTCTGGTTTTCCAGTTTTCCACGAACAGCTCTACTAAGTGTGTATGCGAAGTACATTTCAGATCCATTTGCAGACCACTGTGTAGTTGTATTTCTGCATGCGCAAAAGCGTTCTCTGTATGCTGAAAGGAGACTCTTTTCGTGGATCACATCTTGTGGCTTGTGATCAGTCTCATCTGTAATATGACGACCATAGACATGTGTCTTTCAAATCTTTCTAAACCAAAAAACTATGGCCAACATTTCCATTCCAGTTTGAGCGTAGTGTTTTTCTGTCTTCATAAGCACTCTAGATGTGTACTGAACAGGTTGCCCCTCCTGCATGAGGCATGCACCAAGGCCATAAGCTGATGGATCACATAGGATTGTTGTTTCCAAATGTCCAGTTGGATTGAAATACTTCAGAACAGGAGGCTCTGACAGCATTTTCTTCACTCTGTCCAGTGATTTTCCACAAACATCTGGGTCCCATCTGAAATCGACACTTTTCTTGACCAGCTCTCTTAGTGGTGCTGCTTCTTCTGAAAGATTTGGGGCAAACTTTTGTAGATAGCATACAACTCTGACGATGTTTTGCACTGCTTGTTTGCTGTCTGGGATTGGCAGCTGTTGTACTTCATCAACACTCATGGGATCAGGCTTTAGACCTTCTGTGGATAGAATGTGACCCAAGTATGGGATTTCAGTTTGCTTCAGCAGCTCTACTTTTTCATTGTTCAGCTGATTTCCCTTTTCTCTGCATCTTTGAAGGAGTCTGTGCAAATTTTAATTGAGGGTTTTTCCTCCTTCATCAGTTCTGCCATCTCCCCAGATGATGATGTCATCATGTACAGCTTCAACACCTGGCAACCCTGCCAGTGCTTCATCCATTCTTCTCTGAAATTCTTCAGGGGCAAACAATATTCCAAACGGCATCTTCTTCCATCTGTACTTTCCAAATGGCATTTCTTTCAAACGCTGTTGGGTAGCTGCTTTTTTGGTCGAGTTCCACATGCCAGAATCCATTTCTTGCATCCAGATGTGAGAAATATATTCTGTAGCTTTGGAAGAATGTCATCAATAGTTGGTATTATATAATCGTTTCTCTTTAGAGCTTGATTCAGTGGCCTAGGGTCGATGCAGAGTCTGGTTTTCCCATTTGGCTTGATGGCTACTACCAAACTTCTGACCCCCTCAGTTAGAGTATTCACGGGTGTGACAACGCCTATTTTTTTCCAGCCGATCAAGTTCATATTTCACCTTCTGTTTCACTGCGAGAGGCCATTTTCTGCAAGGCATTTTCACAGGAACTGCATTTTCATCTGCCTGAAGATGAAGTTTTCCCTCCAGAGTTCCTACTTCCTTTCAAACACTTCACTATACTCAGACAGAATATTCTTATCAGAGCTGTCTTTGGAAATGGCTGCAATGTTTTCAACATTTACCCACATGAGTTCCATTCCTTGAACTGCTCTTGGTCGAAGAATTGGTTTGCAATATTCTTTTGTGACCACAAATTTCACCTTGTATTGTCTCTTGTTTCTCGGATTTACCACTTTTTAAATGACTTCTGCTGGTTTCATTTCTGTTTTATTAAACATCACTAGCTTGCTCTTTGTCTTCTCTTGCTTCTGTAGTTTTTTTTGTTTTGTTAATTGTCTGTTACCTCATTGTAGACTTGTTCTGGCATTACATTTGTTGTAGCTCCACCGTCTAGCGAGGATTTCACTTGCTTTTGCTCAATACACATTTCTGCTGTGATACTTTTAGGCTTGTCTTTTTTTGCAATTTACTGCCAGAATTTCTTCTTCTGAAACAGACTTAGAATCATTCGATTCATATTCCACATGACGAACTTTTTTTTACCTTGCTTTGCACTTTTGCATAAACTGCAAATTGATTCTTTCTTTCGCATTTTGAACAAATTTTCCCGTATGTGGGGCAATTTTCTTTCCTGTTTTGGTTTCTCTTCCACAGAACTTGCAATTTATCGTAGTGGTATCTCACTTCTTAAACTGCTTTTTCTTCATTTTCCCTGAGATTGCACTGACATCTTTAATCTCAGCTTTCATTGCAGACATCTCTGTTGCTGACTCATTTCAAATGCTTTGCTCATATCTAGAAAAACTTTTAAGGTCAGGTTTCCAACTTTTAGCAGTTTCGTTCTGAGAGACTCATTTCAAACTCAAGCATGATTTGATCACGAAGCAGTCTGTCTTCATGCATTCCGAAATTGCAGGACTTGACCCAATTTTCTGAGCTCACACACAAAATTTTCAATGGGCTCACTTATAGCTCGTTGTCTTCTGTGGAATTTGTAGGATTCATATGTCTCATTTTTTTTTTTTTTACCAATTCAAAACTTTTCTAATATTACATTAATATTCTTTCTTTCACCATCGTCTCTGAATGGAAGCCCATCAAAAATGTCCAAACCCTCAGATACCACACATGAAAGAAATACGGTGATCCATTCAGTTACTATCTCGTACCTGTCCCAAAGATGTTTCTTCCATACAATTTAACAAAATCAGCGGAACAGTTTGTGAATGCAAGTATAGTGACCAATGGCCGTAGGGCCACTCTTTTCATGCTGTATATGTGTGTACCATCTCATCGAAGAATATCCACAGCATTTTTTAATATAATCTTGCAAAAAGAGATTGAAGTCAGACTTCTTTATCTGTTGACGGGTCGATAATGAATCATGTTTCAGTTTCAAAATCTATGTATTTCTTCACAGATCTTTTCCCTCGACTGAAAAGGAGGGATCTTACTTGAATATTTCTGCAGTGATATAATGCCCTTTTGGTTCCCTATTGGCTCCACAAAATATATCTTTAGCAATGTTTTAGAAGTCTTTACTTGCATGAGTCATAGCCTGTTTGAAATTAATCTTGTTCAGAAAGAGTGATTTCAAATCTGTGTTGATTATTCAGTATTCTATATTCATCAAAATAAAACATTTTAGTGTAATATATTCTAGTTTATGGAGAAAGGATTGAGAACATCGTTAAGATTTGGCACATGCTATCAAGGTGATGATTAAGAGACAGAATCACAACCAAGTGAAGTGTGTGTCGGAGCAGTTGCCATTTATTAGAACAGGGATTAAATCTAAGTAAACACAAGTTGCTCCCGCTGAGACAGTGAAATAGTATATTGTGAATAGTTTACTTTCAGTTTCTCAGTCACGATTGTAAAGAAAAGAACAGTTAAGAATAGTTTTCGGTCAATTTTTTTTGTGCTCCCAGTTCTTATAGAACAGGGAGTACTTTACAATGGGAACAAAGAAATGCTGTCTGTGTGTCTGTCTGTGTGTCTGTCCACTGCAAAATGTGTTCACTCGTTCCAAACAAACTTCTGTGCCAATTTTTCTGAAAATTTGTATGTATGTTCATTGTGGGTTACAGATGATGCCCGATGTATTATTTTACCAGAATAACTGTTACTAACAGCTATAATGGCCCAAAATGGTTTTTCTTCTTTATTGGATATCTCAGAAAGTACTTGTATTCAAGATAAACTAGGAGTATGTTTATATGCTTTGCATCTTGTTTAAAACTGAAATTCACTTGCTAAAGAAAAAAAATGGGGTAGTTTGTTTGTTTTTTTGGGGGGGGGGAGTGTTGGTGATGGGGTAGTGTGGGATTGGGGGCAGGTGTTCTGCTTTCAGATATTGGATTTTGTCTACACCCAAATCTAAGTTATGCTAACACCTACATGATAGAAAAATGGGTTAAAACTATCTTAAAGTTGATTTTTGTTGAATATTTTCTTCCATTGAAATTTTGTCGTGGGGGGGGGGGTGTACAGGCATAGAAAAATCATCTACGCCTTTGACAGAGTAGAATGTTTCTCTAAGCGCACAGAAAGATGTCCATGGTGTTCAAAAAAGATTATGAGTTGTTCATGACTGCTCATCTATCATACCTGTATTTCCCATAAATCATCACAGATTGATTTAAAAAGAAAATGATGTGGAACATTGGGTCTGGATTCATGCTGAGGTGATGCGTCATTTTAGAACCTTAACAACTTTGCATTAGGAGATACTCAAATTACAGATTTATTCAGTATATTTGCGCTCATGAGGATTTGTTCAAAGGTTCAAAGTTGACCTTTGCCTCGACATGACCTCCGGCCCTGGTCAGTGATTTGATCAGATATTGGAGCGAAAGCTGGGTGACACTGATAGCATGAGCTTCAGTGGGAGAATGTGGAGCGAACTGTCTTTCAACAAAAAAGATGAAATATTTTTGTGTGACGGATTTGATGTTTACTTTATTGTGTAGACCACCACATATGATGAAAATGATATAATGCATATTTGTGAATAGTTGAAATTATGTAAAAAAAAAAAATTTCCTCTCGTCTAAGAAGTTTGGTGTTTTATGGCCGAAAACTTGTTTGCATGACTGGTTTTTGTAGTAGAGGTGCTCAAATGGTGTGTACTGTTTTTTTGTGGCATCCCATATGAGTGATTCCAGTTTAGAAAGTTGAGTTAAGTGACATCCCTCTATGGCAACATGGTTTGGAATCGGGTGCCTTTTACTGTTTCACTGTGGAAGTGAAAGTTACTATCCATGATGTATGTATGTATATAAATGTGTCATCACTGTGGAAGTGAAAGTTACTATCCATGATGTATGTATGTATATAAGTGTACATTTATGTATATAGGTATATGTGGATTCAAATATCCTGCCTAAAGCGGAAATCATCCATTAGGAAAATGGCAGTTAAGAAATTCCTTACTAAAATTGTGTGTGTGTGTGTGTGTGTGTGTGTGTGTGTGTGTGTGTGTGTGTGTGTGTTGTGTTGTGTTGTGTAAATGCACCCTTGCATTTGTTCCCTTGTATGTGTGCTGCATAGTACAGTACACACATTTAAGTGTGTGTATGTGTATGTGTGTGTGTGTGTGTATATAAATGCATCCATGCATGTTCCCTTATATCGGTACAGCATAGTACAGGACACACATAAAGTGTGTGTGTGTGTGTGTGTGTGTGTGTGTGTGTGTGTGTGTGTGTGTGTGTGTGTGTGTGTAATTCCACCCATGCATTTGTTCCCTTGTATGGGAATGGCGTGGTAATGAAAGGAGCATCTGGTTCTCAGAGAAATTTGATGTTCCTGGCAGGCTACTGGTAAAATCATCTGTGCTTTTCTGTCTTGTATACATGGCTCAATCAATTCACATTTTTTTTAAAACTAGGTTTCCTTTAACTTTTTTGTCTTTCCAAAAACTGAAGGATGGATTATTAAAATCACCTACACTTGTTTTTCTTTACTGTCAAGTTGTTCAATTTATATAGCCAAGCTGACATTGTAATAATGATGGAGGAATTGTTAGTCTGTTCTTGTTTTCCCCCGCCACTGAGTTGTTCAACACACACACACACACACACACACACACACACACACACACACTAACCAGAGAGAGAGAGAATGGGTAGAGGATTATACAAATATAGACACACTCATACACACACAAAGGAGAGAGCTTGGTCATTTATGAAACATGCTCATGCCGTAATATACAAGTTGGCCGTTGTGATAGAATGCTGCTTTTGTGGGATGTAGCTTAACTGGACTTAATAATCTGGATGTTGCTTGTAGTTGGGAAGAACTCTTCTTTTCTTAAGACTCTTCAGCTCAATTTTGTAATAGATTAATTTCATTTGTGTGTGTGCTATTCGTTTTTCTTTTCTTTTGAAATATAAATGTGTACACATTTTTTTTTACATGGAGATGAAATATTGGTTGGTGTTTTTTACTAATCAGAAAGTTTTATGCTTTTTTTTTTTTTAATCAGACTTTTATACTTGCAGTATTGTATAAGTAATATATCTGATCGTTTTATTTACCCAGAAAATTGTGTGTTCATAGCTGTTTTATCACAAATGATAATGATTTTGAGCCCATTGGCACACATATGCATGTGTTTTGCATACAGGCAGGCAGGCATTTCACATGGACACATTTAACATCTAGCAAAAGACATGCACTCAAGCTCACATAAGTTCACACAAAGTATACTAAGTTATCTAAATGCTGGATGACCACATATTTGTTCACAATTGACAGCTAGCTGCACATAATCCAGTTTCCATTGTTAAGTTTTGAGAAATGAATGTTTGTTTACATATTTTTTCCATGGATGAACGGAATGTATAATTTTCTTTTTTGATATGCAGAAGGATAATTTGATCAATGTATTTCAATTAAAGTGAATTCCATTACACAGTATTATTGTAAATGATTGTGACACTCCATTGTAAGATGAATTGAACGCCATTTTGTAGTTTCTTTTTTTTTTCCTTCACTTCCATTCTTTTTAAAAAAAAAAAAAAAAAATCTTTTTTGAACATTGCAAACCTAGTTTCTAATTAGAAAAAGGGCCAAAGTTATGCTTTGTTGAAGAAAATTCCCTCTCCTGTTTTTAGACAACTAGGTGCAGATTTTTCTTCTTTTTTTTTTGACGCTAAAAAATCTAATTATTCTGTCACACTTAAGGTGCATGGGAGGGCATAAAATCAGAAACAAAAATATAAAAAACAAAAAAAAAAAAAAATGTAATCATCCAGTCTCCCTATGTGGAACATAGAGGATATAAAACCGCAACAAAAAACAAAAAAAAAAAATCCATTAATGAATGCATCATAATGGCAAATGCTTTTTTTTTTTTTCGTCACAACTAACACTAACAAACAGTATTTTCAAAATGGCGAAATGAACAATGAAAAATTTGATCATGTTTACAAGATTTGATCAAGACTTAACAAGACTTTGTGATCGCAGAACAATTTGCAAAAGAACATGTATACAAGTTTTTATTATTATGTTATTATTATAATGAATACTTACATAGCGCCTGTTCTCGGTTGGAGCTCTAAGCGCTTTACAAACCACACAAAGTGTCATCCATACCAACGGCCAAGCTGGCCTTCTCTTCCAAAAGTTGATAATAGGATTTTATGTGTGTGCAAGATGTTATGCGTGTGTTCACACACGGAACCTCGGTTTATAGTCTCATTCGAAGGACTGCATGGGAAATGGAGTTGTGAAGAGCATTCCATAGCGAAGTGTAAATTGCCCCCTCACCCGGGTTTGTTTTGTTTGTGCTTTTCTTTTATTAGTCTACAAACATGTTAACTGTGGCATGTCTACTCCTGATCTAGTGCATTTTTATGTTTAGAGCTCTCGTGTATCAAGTTTTCAGAGGCTTCACATATCATTTCCTTTTAAAATGTTAAAAAGGCATTTTCAGTATTGTGTGCAACAAATGTATTTATCATACATACTGTCTCAAATCAGCATCTACCCAAATAGTGGATGTTATTACACTTGGTTTGATTGTTTATTTTGGTTGTTTTTTACGTTTGTGGTGGTGGGTTTTTTTTTCTCTTGCATAAAATTTTGTTGTGTGAGTGTCTCATTTATTTTTTGCTTTGTTTTGAAAACACCACCATGTGTTATTCCATATATATATATTTGTTATGACTGTTCTTTATTCAGTTAAGCCAATAAACCTTTGGTGAAGGCTGGCAGGCAGGCAAGAAGTGTGGAGAGGTATTGATTGTGTCACACAGGAAATCATCTCCCCACAGTTTATTTTCATTTGCTTTCAGATTTTACTGTAATCAGTATTGATTCAAAAAAAGAAAAGACGTGTTTGGTGCTAAGTTTTGTGAACCATGTTACTTGTAAACAGTAAGTTTTTTTTGTGACTGGGAAGACAATTTCCAAAGTTGGATATGTTCACATTCCAAAAGCAAAGACTGTAATTCATTGAATGATGTTTGGGTTTGGAAAGGATTGGATGGAATGTGTGATTCTGCAGTGCCTGAACAGTTTTGTTGATCCATAAATCTTCGCCTTCAAACATTCCAAAATAGTTATATCCAAGGTAAAGACGCCTGATTTGAACATGAAAGTCTGTTGTTTATTTTACTCACCTGTATTTTTAAAACAAAACAGCATACATTTTGTTTTCCTCTTACTAATGATGAAGGAAAGAGAGAGCAAGGACTATTGAAAACAGTCTCTCTCTCTCTCTCTCTCTCTCTCACACACACACACACGCGCAAACACACATTTTTTCCCTTCCTCATTTTTTATTTGGAAGGGAAAGGTTTACAGTATACTACTGTTACCACACATCAAAATTTTTCAAAGGAAATGACTGTTACAGAAACCAATCATCGCACATCGTGCTTTATATAGAAGGATGCATACATTTGAAGATATAACTGCAAAAGTTTGACAGCAATTCAAGATATTGTTTGGTTCATTACATTTTTTCTGGGGAAAGAATAATGAATTTACGAAGTTTAAGACATCTTGAACATGTGAAAAAAAAAGAATGAAAAGATTATTGCCATTCTCACATCCTGCAGCACCCATTACTTTCCACTCACTTCAGGTAATGAATCTGTGCATTGACTTAAGAACAGTACCCTGCCATGCTGGAAACTTTCCTCACGTGCATGTGTGTGAAAGAAAGCGACTTCTGGTGACAGCGGTGTGTGCTTGATGGCATTTTGTTTTCAATCATCAAATGTACAGATGTGAATGAAGAATGTGTACAGCCTGGTTTAGGTTTTAAGAGGGTGCTTTGAGGCTCTACACATTTTTTTTTAAAATTTAGATACTGAATTATTAGCCTGTGTTCACTTTTTTTTTTCTCCCTCTCCTCCTATTGCTTATCTTCTTTTGAGGGCTTTGTCAAGCATGCTTGGAGCTTTGTTTTGTTTTTAATTTTATTTCAGCTTGATAAACTGAAGTGGAATGCATGGGGCGCCTAGCACAATCTTATCTTTTATCAGTACATTAGTTGTCTCGTTTTGAATTTGTTGTATGTGCATGTGGTGTTTTTGTTGATCATTTTGTGTATAATGTATGTATTTTTATCAGGACTTTTTCCCTGTGTGATCACTGGACTGTAATAAAGTAGAAACTGAAAACTAGTGACACAGTGTTAATATTTACTTGATTTCCTCCCCCCCTCTTTTTTGTGTGGTGTATTCCAACTGAATCCTGAAAAAGTATCATTATGGTTGACTGGCATAATATTCAGTTTGTGTGTTTTGTTTGTGTTTTCTGTTTGAAGTTTTTAACCTTTTTTTTTTTTGTTTGAGGAGAGGGTGACTGGGAGTGAAAGGCGTTTTTTTTTTTTTTTTTTTTAATCTTTTTTTCAAAGACTGTGTCCCAAACTTAAATGTACAAATGGAAATTGGAAAAGATTATACAAGTTCTCTCATGAAATTGCTCACTTATGACCTCCATGTTCTCTATCTCTCTCACACACACACACACACACACACAGAGTTATATGCTTTCAGTAGAACAGATTGTGTTTGGTTCGATGGTGTATTCCCACATTTACATATATAACATTTACCATGCATCCTGAGTCCCCCTCAGCCTAAAGACTCAATAAAATCATTATATCTCTGGAACAATAAACATTTTTTCATGCAATTTTCGGTATTTGTTATCAATCCAGTAAGCTGTTAGCTGATTTTGATGGACATGCATCAAAAACGAAAGATAATCAGTTCTATCATTTGAACTGTACAGTTTCAATGGTACAGATTATGTGTGTCTTACATCAAAGAGTGGTAACTGAATATTGCATTTTATTGAGTAAGGGTTGGTGTGGGTGACCAGCACTGTCGGATAAGGCATAAACTCTTGAGGAACCTTTGATGAGTCAACAGTGAAGCCTTTCAGTAAAGCCTATGTATACAGTATGGGCCATTGGCGAACCATATTATCTGGATTGGTAGTCCAAAAGGGATATCTGATAAAGATTAACGTTCTGCCCTTTCCTTTGTCATGAGACACCAGTAGTTTGCTTCACTGAAGTGCACAATCTTGAAACTTTGTTGTATATACTGTAATGCAATCAACTGAAATAAAGGTCCGTTTCTTAGTATGTAAAAACTCAGATCCAGTGACAGTTAAATCTGTGAGCACTTTTTCAAAAGAGGGGTTTCATGAAAGATAATGATTTACTTTCTCACTGTATCTTTCAATAAATAGGCTATGAAATACATGACGCAGGAGGAGTGTTTGGTCTGTCAGATTGCCATATGGTAGCCATACTGGCGCTGGTTGCAGGGTGGGTGTGCACTTTTCTGAGGAAAGCACAGGAAAAAAACATGCGTTTTTGAGTTGCCATACTCAGTGAATGAGTGGTTCACACTCATCCCAACATGCTGACCTCAGTTTTTTTGTTGTCTTTTTTTTTTTTTTTTTTAATTCATTTCTGCTGCCTTATCTTCTGTTCCATTCCAGTGGCATTGCTCCATTGCAGCTTAATCCTGTTCACCATTCATAGTCATACTCTGGCTTGTCCTGTTGCAGGCCTGGCACCAGCGTTTTAAAGGGGAGAGTCAAATGTCAAGGCATCATTAACAATCCCACCAGAGGAAACACAGCTCTGCTGCCAAGTCACTTGTGTGGCGTTCAACTGTCCTCTTCTTGATCCAGCATACTCAGACACCACCTACTAAGCCCCACATTGATGACAATAATTGCATAGTTGTGAAGCTAATGTGTATGTGTCCGACATGTCAGTCCATCTACAGTTCCCATGAATTCTTGGTATCGGTGTCCTCAACGCGAACTAACCAAGGGCACAGACATAGAAAGGACATTGAAACTGAGGCCAATATTTTTTTGTTGTGTATAAGTTCATAATGCTGATTTTGGCTTTCATTGATTCCAGTATACTAGTGCTGATACGATTTATCAGCAGAGACCAGACCTTGCAGGCTTTTACTGCTAAATGGTCAGCATCCTTTCCCCACGTTGTCTTTTAAGGAATCACCATTGCATCTTCTAAGGTTCTTGACTAGTTCTTTTGTCCCTGTTGGAATGGCTTGTGGTGCTATTGAGAATGAACTTTTCCTTTCCAAAAGGAGAGGCTTCCTATTTCTTTGATTGCTTAAAAGTTATCCTTGATGAAGCAACCAACTTGTCCAACAGCTTCTGTATTTTGTGTTTCATCATTGTTGGTGGAAAGCGCTGTTGTGTTATCCAAGAAGGCTTTAGAGTGGGCATCTAGTATCCATTGCTAAGGTCTTCTGGACCTGTACAGCTCATGGCTGCTTTCAAAATGACCTCCATTTACACACAAACAGCATTGGAGAAATTGCACTGACCACTGCTATGCCACTTTCCACATTGTTCCAGGCTGGCTGTTCAAATAAAAGATTTAAAAACTATAAGACTTCCTGCTCATTACTGGATTGATAACATTTATAGGCTTAGTTACTTCTTTTGATGTTTTTTTTTTCTTTTCAGAGGTAGGAGAGAGAAGTGCACTGCCTATGTGTAAATGTAGACATTACATGTGATTTCATACGTATTTGATGCATTGCTGAAATTTAGATGATTATTTATCCATGGTCGCATGACTTGCAAGAGCGTGTTTGGTAAGGAAAAACATTTTAATCTCATTATTCTGGCCAGGTTTAAATAGAAGAGGAAATGGGAAAACATGAATTTGTTATCAGTAATTGTGTCTCACCCTCATTCCCCCACTCCCCCGAAAATATACGTACTCAACCCTTTCCGACGTTGCAAATTTAGAGTTTGAATTTGTTCAGACTTCAAGTCTTCAAGATCAAGTTCAACAATATTATTGTTGAACTTATTGATGAAGTACTTTAAAAAAGAGAACAGAAGAAGAACCCACCTTACAAATAGTCTTTTGTTCATTGTATGTGTAATTTGGCTTCTAAATCTTTTTTTTTTTTTTTTTGGTTGGTCTGCAGTCATAATTAGAAAAAACAAAACAGCTTCTCTGCTGTGTGTTAAAAAACATGGGGGGGGGGGGGGGGGGGGGGGGGGGGGATATTCTGACAATGCATTTATGAAATTAAAATACAAGAAAACAAAAAAGTTATCAATACCTGTAATATCTGGTAGTCAAGAATAGGAAAAGTGATAGTGATGTTTCCTCCACCATACACTTGCTCAAAAAAAAAAAAAAAAAAAAAAAACAACAACAGCCAAACAAAAAAAGGTTAAACAAAGTGGGGGAGAGGGAGGAAAAAAAAAAACCAAATACATATGTGTACATGGCTCCACAATTTCTAGTCTTTTCCTCACAGTACAAAATCTCGGTTCTCTCTGAAACGTATTGTTGTGAAAATGAAATATTTGTGTGGAAAAAGAATTGCTGTAGAAACTGCTTTCATGTAATAAAATTACAAAATGTGAGGAGAAAGTGTGGGTGAGTGTGAGCGCGTGTTGCATTCTGTCAAACCTCAGCTGTGTCTTTGCAGTTTCAGAAGATCCATCTCTCTTGCAGATACACGTAAAACATATACCTAAGCTTTGAGCAAACTTTCTCCCCTTCCACTACATGTCATCCTTGGGAAAAGTTGACATGAATCAAGCTTTCAATCAAAACCAGTATCAGATGACTTTGGAGTTAACCAATGCAGATACCATTAGCAAGGGTGGGAGCAGTTCCGTATTATACGGATTTCCGTATTGGCGTTTTGGCGATTTCTTGGTCTGAAGTAGTTTTAAACTATACAGTACTGAGAAGTATGAAGTTCAGGATTTGTATCAAACGAGAACGCAGTAATCTATGCTTAAATGTCGAGTTTTCATCAGCATCTGGAGGGCAAAAGCCCCTCGGAAGGTTATTGCCCCTGCACCCCACCAGGGGCCTTTGGAGGCTCCTGGACCATGGCCACAAACTTTTCAGTATTACAAACATTTCTCACTCCCACCCATGTATTAGGAAAAAGAGGGGGATCCTGTACTCACAGGAATGACAGCATTACCCAGTCAGTGATAGAGAAAAGTACAATTTCTGTGTGTAAGGAATAACAGCATTACTGTACAATGATGTAGGAAAAGCCAATTTCTATACTTGGAATGTGGGCCAGGGCAAACATTTTGACTTTCAAATACACATAATTTGCTTTACCAATTCGTTTTTTTTTTTTTTTTTTTATTTGAAGGAAAACTCTTCCAGTCTTGTTTTCTTTTTCTTTTCATTTTCAAGTGACTGATGAGGGTCCCATTTTCATGGAAAGTGCATAACAGTGTTATTGACGGTCTGTCAGATAAAATATCTCACTCAAACAGCAGCCAAGAAATATATTGGAAATAATGGTACTCATGATTATTTACATGCACCAGCGTGACACCCAAGTGCACACAAAGCGTAAAGCTTTGCACTACTTCCTGTGTAAAAGATTAAAATGTTGTTCAACAAGCAAGCATGTAAAGAGGTGCAAACCTTGCTTGGAGCAATATCTGTGGCAACTACTGCTAATTCTGTTAGTTTTCTTCTCAGAGCATAAATGCTTAGGTCAACTTCTACACACAATAGAGAACCTTAATGGACATAATGTGGGACAGGATTGGGTATATCTCTTTGTTGGTCCTAACAGTGGACAGAGTTGTAAAAAAATCTGATTGTAGAGTCTGTCACAGGACATATATGACCTATGGTCAAAGGACATAATGATGGCCTTAGCAGCTTCTAATCAAATTCATTGTATCTGATACTGTATTGTTGATCTTGAGTTTTCAATGAGCTCCAAAGCGCAAGACTTGAATATAATTTCAATGACACACATTATGCACGCAAAGAAATGCAATGCATTATTCTTTATTGATTTACAATCTTCTTGATGATCACACACATACTCCTTCAAACAGGCATAGAAAGGTAAGAACTATCATGATGCTCTGACAATGTATGCATTCTGACATTTGAATATCAATTCTGCTTAAAATGCACTACTTGTTTTCATTATCCAATGAAAAGATTAATGCACAAAAACAGTTGTGACACAGTAGTATTTTTGTTCTTATGTTTCACACACTTACACTAATAAACCGGAACTCTCAACAAAAAAAAAAAAAAAAAAACACCACCACCTTGTATTTCTCTCACAAACAATTCTGGACAACTTTCTTGCATGGACCATGAAGACTAGTACCAGTCCCTGTCACCTAAAATGTTGTGGTTGCCTGTGTAGCGATGCTCCTTCCCGTCTTGGTTGTACTTGTACACATACTTTGCAGGGAAATACTCGCGACTAAGACTGAACTGTTCCAGGACTTTCCTGGTGGCCTTCTCCACCGTCTCGTCGTCCATCGCCCACAGTTTCTTTTTGTCTTCTTCCTCACTGGTCAAACGCTTTTCCAGAGGGTGCAGAATCTTTTCACCTCCAGCTGCCCATCAGCATGCAGAATACAGTGATGGAAATCAGACTCATCTGACGGCAAACCATGAGGAAACGTGATGGGCACTATTCTCACTAGGTGTTTGACCTTCTCCAGTGTCTTGTTCACAGCTGGAGTGTTTTTGTGCACCACTGGTTCGTATTTCTGCAACAGGAGAACACAATTCACTGAGTGCAGTCACGTAACAACACCTGAATTTTTGAAAACAACTTGCAAATGGTGCATTGGTAGAGCATTTTAAATTGTTTACCATGCACCAGTGATCTTGTCCTTTACACATGTTTGTGGTGACTGTTGTCTGTGGATGATCTTGATCAGACATATTTTACAGGGTCTATGCTTAAACCCTTTTTTCATCAAGATTCATTGACATCTTCAAAAGAGATGAGTAAAACTGCTGGTAGAAAAAAAGTGACATTTTTTTCTCCACACCGTTAACATTAATGGTTCATTCATGCAACTGGAGATGTTCTTGCCCTTATCATTTGTGACTAATGTGTGATCAGTCCATGATTAGATGACAAAAACAGTTAAAAATAATCACATCTTTCCTGTGAAAATGAAAGTTAACAAAAATGTATGGAGGTGAACAAAACTAAAACAGTCAATCAAGACAAGGGCAAATGACCATCCACCAAAATGACGTGTTTCTTTTCAAGGAGTCTGGCCCCGTATAGCAGGATTTTCTAACAATGACTTTAAGAAATCCTTAAAAATTGGATCTTTAAAAAGTTATCAGGATGCTTCACCGTACATACAACTTGCCCCCTGTCACTGCTTACACACTGACACAGCTTTGCTCACATTTTTGTACACACACATACACACACACACATTTCACTGTATGTACAATGTGCTCCCACTGCTTTCTGCAAACACACACTGGCACATTTTCATTCATGTAAGTACACACATATTTCACTTTATGTACAACTTGCCCTCCTGCTTCTCGCATATAGTATACCTCATATGCCTTTACCACACACACACTTCACTGTGCATACAAACTGCCCCTTTTTACTGCATACTTTTTCTGTGTATACAGACTGATACTCCTGCGGACACTCCCCACATGGACAGGTAAGTATTAATCCCATCTACCCTGCAAAGGGAGTGGAGTTTTGTGTGCATGACCGTTTTTCATCCCGACATTAAGGCAGCCATACTCCCATCTTCGGGAAACTGCATACAATTGATGCACCCTATTCATATTCATGTAATGCACACACACGTCTCACTGTATGTACAACTTGCCCCCCCCCTCCTCCCCGCACCTTCCTGGATAAACATTAACACAATTGCAATCATGTAACTTGTACACACACACATTTCACTATGCATAAAACTTGCCTACTGCATAGACACTGATGCACCTTCTTTACATTCATGCTAGTACACACACATTTACTGTATGTACAATTTGCTGACCCCTCCCCCTCCCCTTCACCTCTGCCCTGCTAACTGCATACACACTGACATACCTAACCTAAGTTTCATTCATTTAAGTGAACACATTCAACAGCATGTACAACATACCTTCCTGTTTACTGCGTATATGTTGACAGAGTTTATTTTACATTCATGAAAGTAAACGCACACATTTCACTGGACATAAAACTTGCCCTCTGCTTTAATGCATAAACACAACACACCTTATTCACATTCATGTATGTACGAACTCATTTCACACAAAATGTACAACTTGCACCCTGTTTACAGCATACACAATAATGTGTATAAAATTCATGTAAATACACACATACATTTCACTGTACATTTTACTTGCCCTCTAGGTTACTGCAAATGTATTGATACGCTTGAATAGCCATGTAAGAACCCACACACATTTCATTGTATGTACAACTAGCCCATCCCCCATTCCTGACGCCCTCATTAACCCATCAGTATATTCGTGCACACACACACACACACACACACACACACACACACACACACAGGCATTTACCTTGACCTTATGAAGACCCAAAGCCTTGAGTGTGTCTTTCTCCCAGTAAGGTCGACCCCAAGTATCCCTCACACGGCACACCATATGAAGCATAGCAGGTGGTTCTCTTCCTCCTCACCACCATGGCTCTGCTGCTGCTGCACCTTCTCAAGAAGCGGAGCTGCCCAAGATAAGTCAGCTGGGTCACGCCATTTTGGTGGTCTTCCATCGTACATATACTTGCCGATGTGTTGAAGTAAAATGCAACAAGCGTGAGAACTGCAACAGTCGAAAAACTCACCATAACAGTGCTGAAAATGAAACAGAATGGATAATCAGAACTACTAGTAGAATAGTGCCAAGAATCAAACTGTCAAGTTACCTCAGCTTCTTTGATCTGTACTTGTCCCATCCCTGTATCATTTGGTTTGGTTCTTTGGTGCTACCACTCTTCTAAAAGCCAGCCATTATTTGTGATGATTCCTGTCTTCATCTTAAGCAGTCGTAATTAATTAATTAAATAATTATGGTATAATAAGGCGCAAAATCTTGATTAAATCAACTCTATGTGCACAAAAAGAAACGCAGACACACTCACACACAAATGCACATGCGCTATGGCTCTAAACAAAGGAACAGAAAAGGATAATCATGTACAAAATAAATATTAACCCATAAATATTCACACACACACACACACACACACACACACACACACACACACACACACACACACACACACACATGCTGTGGGCCATATGGCTCTAAACACAAACTAAATCAAATAGAAGAAACATGTACAAATATTGCTGTTTGCACACACACACACACACGCACGCACACGCACGCACACACACACACACATACACACACACACATCAGCATACACACACATACACATACACTAACACACACACACACACACACACACACACACACACACACACACATCCATGCACCACACACCAACATGCATGTCCTATGGCTAACCAAACTATTAAAAGGGAGGGAAGGAAAAAAAAAAAAAGAGTTATGTACAAATATTTGCATCTCGGGTTCCCACGCCGTGTGGGTACAGGCTGCAGTGGGAGTAGTAGGGATCGTGGAGAGGACTATTAGGAAGAAGAAAAGAGGCGAGTTTTAAGAGCAGTCTCAACTTCTTTCTCATCAACTTTGAATCTTTATCATCTGTCTGCTTTGAAATCTTACCACCAAACTCTCATAACAGGTACACAATAATTGATTAAGTTTGATGTCCACAGCTGTCAAAGGTCAGAGTCTTTTGAACACTATCTTTAAGCGTATGACGACATGGTAGTAATGTTGGAGATATTTGTTGCAAAGGGTATATAAGTTACATATCTATTTGATAGTACTTCTGCCTTTGCAGTGATGGTATATGCTTGTGGTTGCAGTCTATTCAAATGATTTTCTTTGCTGGCATGGCTGTCAGGCGAACAGTATGGTTATTCTAGCAGTGTGAGATTTTCTTTCTTGATAGGGATAAATTAACATTAAGTGACAAAGTCCATGGCATAGGCCACACCCAGTGTGCCAGATTTGTGTTGCCAATGGCAGTCTAGACACCAATTACTGCATCTACGCTATGTCTTTCGAGTTCTGCAGGGACAAATGTGTTCAACAGAGTTTGGCAGGAGACACTATGGACCATAAACAAGAAATTTAACATTGGGTAGAAGTTTATCATGCTCCATAGGGGCTATTGCATATTGGTTCTGCATTCTGCAGTTGGTGTTTGTCAGAGCTGCCTTCTATCCCCTTCATTTTTCAATACATTCCAGGAATGCATCTTGACAGCTGCATCTGAATATCACATCACCAGTCAACAAGTGCATCAAACCATCAAGACGCGCTTACAATACAAAGATCTGTTGGTATGGCCATGTAACAAGATCATATAGCCTCACTGAAACAATCCTCCTGGGGGAACTGTTGAAGGAGGAAGATGCAAGGGGAAGACGATAAAGACGATGGACGAACATTGCACAGCGGTCAGGGATAAAATAAGATAAGATAATGGATATAGCCCAGCCGACCGCAAAGGGCCCATATCAGGGCTGTCACCATGTTAAAATCAACTCACAAGTCTTTCATTCACACAGTTCATTAAAAATACATCTTAAAAAAAAACACCAAAAGTTTGTTAAAAAAAAAAACTTTTCACTGTAAAGCCCTCAGATCCGATGAAAAATGTTAATCTCTTTCAAGAACTCAAAGATCGCGTCAGGCGGAACATCTCTGAACAAGGTTTTCATGGAATCTGCTGTAAAATGTTTGTGTCTCACATTGTGCAAGTCCCAACACTCTAGAAGAATATGTTTCATTGTGAGTGGCACATGACATGGAATGCACCATGGAGCTTCTTCACTATTTAAAAGGTATGAATGGGTAAAATATACGAATGGCCGGTGTACAGCCAGCACAGAACTGTTTTCTTCTTTACAACCACCAGACGAAGATAAGAGGAATTCCTTTAGGTTTGGACAGATCTGAAAGAGTTTGTTATCCGTCTGTGTGAAAGAGAAGGGTGGTCACCACTGCAGTTCATGCATTTCGCGGATTCACATCCACCATCATGAACTGCTTTGCTGCAGGTGGCACACACACCTCCTCTCCAGGGCATTTCTCCTTGACATGTCCAAATCGTTGACATTTGAAACACCTCAGTGGGGATGGCACATACAGGGCAACTTTCACTCTCAGGTACCCCACCTTTATTGACTCTGGAAGAGTCAGTTTTGCAAAGGTGAGGAACAGAGTACTGGTTGATTTTCTTTCCGCACCTTTACGGAAAGTCGCCCTTCTGATCCCTACCACTCCTTGATCAGCCAGCTCAGCCTTTATTTCTCCCTCAGATATTCCAAACAACTCTCGGCAACAGATGACACCTTTCGAGGAGTTTAGAGTTTTGTGAGGGGAAACCTGAAATTGGGTATCTACAAGACTTTCTGATCTCAGTAAGATTTCCGAGTGGACTTTTCGGTCAACCTGCACAAGCAAGGAACCATCCCTCAACCTCTTCACTGATTTCAGCTCTGCACCTGCAAGACCTTTTAGCCCCTTTGCAACAGCAAAAGGACTCAACTCAGTAATGGGTCGCTCACTATCTGCCGACTGGATAATCAGCCAAGAGGGCCAAGCACCTGTCATCTTCTGGGTTTCTGTGTCTGAATCCGAGTCCGTATCCCTGGCAGGGTCGGAGCCCAGTTTTCTTCTCTTTCCTGTTTTAATGTTTTACTGAGATCATAAAGGTTTTTAAATATTGGCAGAGATAAACGGTCACCCCAGGAGAGCTGCCGTGCTGGGGAAGGGACAATGGATGGCCATAGTATGGCATCCGTGAGCTTGGTACGGTCCCGCATGAAAACCAGACAGTGCACCTTAGCGACTGAATTGGGATCAGCCACTCAGCCCCTCGCCAGGTAACTGTTAACTTGGGCTTCTCCCCTGCTTACGGCAGCAACTCAAGTATCAGAGAAAAGAGAGAGTGTGGAAAAGAAGGCTTGAAGGGGAGACGAAAAAAAAAAAAAGATCCATAAGAAAGGCAGAAGACAGAATAGGAAAAGGTGGGTTACTATTTGTCTGGGCCCTCACTCCTAACCTTTCTGACGTAGGAGACCCTACCAGGGGCATCAATTCCTACCACGTAATGTTTAGGCCAATCAACTTGGCTGTACAGGCCTAGAAGCGTTCACAACAACTAACCATCTAATTGAGTATTGATGCCCCCATTAGCAAAGCCTAAAAGATCACTGGACCACGCGCAAGCCCTCCGACCACGGCAAGGTTGCAACCTTCGGAGGAAGTGGTCAGGGAAAACATTCGCAGAGACACAGGCCTTGGAACATAACCTTAAGAACTGGAGGAATGGGGGAACCAGATGAACTGTTCTTAGAGGTATGCCTTTAAGGAAGAGAAGAAGTCGATGAAGACCAAAGGTGGTTTGGCAGACATGAATAACCATCCCAAGAGGGTGTGAAATGGGGACCTCTCTAACTGTGCACTCGCACCACCAGACCAACACCATGTTAAGATGAGCAGCAAAAATGACAGTTTTCATGGTGGGCTCTAGTGAGGCACCCACTTATGTCTGACAGAAACTTTGGTGATCTACCACCAAGATACCCAGGAAAGCACATTCATGAATTCATTATAGAGTCAAATCGGTCAGCCACCATGCAAATTTTGTACTATTTGTAGACCTGATGATGTCAGATACAGAACTGGTGACATAAGAATTTCTATTCTTTTTATTTTTCAATAACAATGTTCAAAATGCGCCCCCACCTACCCCCCCCCCCCCCCCTCTTCCGCAAACTGCTGATCTGTGTTTTAACCCTTCCACAGAGCCAACAGGTTATCATAAAAGTGGTCTATCCCGTGCCAAGGACTTTAGACCCATTTTGGCATCTGATGAAAGAAACATTACAAAAATAAATTAAGTGCATTTTTGCTCTATGTACAAAAGAGCATATATTTCTCATTCTTCTTTTAACAATAAGATGAAAGTGCTGTTTTAAGACATGAAGGGTTACAGAGTTAATTCATTATGTCAGTGGGAAATAAAAAAGGAAGTACTTTCTTTGTAAAATCTGCACGCATGGAACTGTTAAATAAGTTAAACCACGCTCATGAAAACATTTTGGGTTCCATAGAGCAAGATTGGAGGGAATGACGGGGAAAACAAATTTTGTCCATAATCCGGGGACAAGAGACAAATCAGAAAAAGTAACACCCTCCCCTCCTTCATGTATGGCATCAGGGGCAGGAAGTAGTAAAGGGGGGGAAAAGGACATCGGGTGTACATGTAAAATCTGCACACATGTGTTCTAACTGTTAAATAAGTTAAACCACATTCATACCAGCCGCCGTGGCGAAGTGGTTATCCCGCCTACTCACGTCGCACTCCCGGCTGGGAGGTCGTGGGTTCGAATCCCATCAGAAGTCATGTGGGTTTTTCTCCCCGACCGGCTCCTACCCAGAGTTGAGTTGCTGCGGACTCAGTTGGGAAGACTGGGACCACACAGTCGAGTTTCATCCACTAAATGGATGCGTTTCTGAGAGTGTTGCTCAAATTTCCTGACCAACACTGCAGGTGTCTGTATCTCTCGGGCCTGGTGCTGGTTGACGCCGGGATATATTATGAAAGGAAGCGTAGAGTACAGCCCTGTCATGTAGTCTCAGACTGAAATGGAAATCCGTAGCATCATCATAATCATCCTCATTCTCATCGATCAGCATAAAAAACTCCCAAAAATCTCTCAAATTTCTGTGGCCCTTCATGCCCTGTTCTCATGGTGACCTCAGTTTCGATGTCCTCTCCACATCTGTGGCCTTGGTTTTGGTTCCGTCGGGTCACCGTTATCGGCGAGTCCATGGAGGCTGTCGTTGGACGGACGTGAATTGGCGCCCCTCCGAAGGGAACTTTGTCGTTAGAAACTGAGAAACCGCTAATGACATGAGGAGCAAAAAACCTGTTGTGTCATAAATACACGTATACATACATACAGTGTGTGTGTGTGTGTGTGTGTGTGTGTGTGTGTGTGTGTAAGCGCACAATTCACGTGCATAAGAGCCATGGATACATAGGGCCTGGGCATATTTGGCCTTTGTCACAATCGACATCAGTACGCTCCCAATATTCGGATTGGTCTTTATATCATTTCATTAGTTTTATTTATCGTTGTTACATGACTTTCACTTCACCTCACCTCGTTTCTCAATGCTGCGGCCATGTTGAAAAAATAACATATAAAGTCACAGGAGTAATCTCGCATTTTTTTTCTCCTTAATATTTCGGAGCATTTTTTTTATTTTCAGACGAACTGTTGTATTGTTTTTTACTTAATTACCAAGAAAACAGGCAATAATGATAAATGTAGATTACCTGGAAACGAAAATATTATAGTTAGCTCTGTGGGAGTCCTCTCCTGAAGGGAGTGGGGTCGTTCATTATGCAGCTCTAACTTGGTAGTTTTCATCAAGGTTTGTTTGTGAAACGTTGTGGACAAATGTTCATTTTCACATTGACGAAATCGTATGGCACTTTAAGATCACCAGTATGGGGTTCTGTACTTTGATAGACATCCTGTGAATGTGAATATGTCACTGTCAGTTTTATCTGTTTCATTGTTATATCGAACCCCCCATGAAGTTGTCAAGGAGGGAAAATTCAAATTTTCGTCAGATGTAAGGGACAGGGACAAGTTATTGTCATAGACTGCACAGAAGAGTACATGGGCACGAGCCCCATCAGAGCCATATCAGTATAATAGCGGGATTTATGGATCCAAGCACACTATCCTGAATAATGCAATCTATGAATGATCATATTCTTATCATAATTTGGAATGGTTAACTGTTTTGCATACTCCTTTTCTTTCTTCTTTTTTTTCTTCCAATACTTGTATATTGGTGTGCACAACATATGCCATGCTAGATAGTCTTTAAGAACATGCTAGTCATAAATTGAAGCATGTGAAGATTGAAGTCAAGCCAGTGGAGTGTTGTTTACAGGCTTTCTTTCCATAGAGTCCACAATCATCAAGTTGATTATTCTGACACTTTTGTGTGTATGACCGTTTTTTTTATCCCGCCATTAAGCAGCCATACTCCAACTTTGGGGAAGGTGCATGCTATGTGTAACGTGTCATCCATACCAACAGCCAAACTGGCCTTCTCTTCGGAAAGTTTGTGATAGGATTTGTGTGCAAGATGTTATGCATGTGTTCACACACAGAACCTCGGTTTGTAGTCTCATGCGAAGGACTGTATGGGAAATGGAGTCAGAACCAATGTTAACTGCAAGCGAAAAATTCCCCTGTACCGAAACAGCCCAGCGGAGATTCGAACCTGCAACCCCAAGATAACGGGTCTGGTGCTCTACCAACTGAGCTATTCAGGCAGTGGTAGGCAGTCAAAATTTATGTGCAGGCTGAAGTCAGCTGGAGTCAATCCAATGTTTTTAGGCAACTAGTCATGGCTGGTTCCCATACTGAAGTGTGCTGCATGACATTTTTGAGATGTATTGAGGAAAAGTGAGGAAATATGCAGATGAAAAGGACCTAGGACTAGTAGGAGGTTTTCTTTCTTTTTTTTTTTTTTTAAATGAGGGCTTGAAATTTGATGTACACATTAATAATGTAATTTCAAAGAGAGTGCTTGGACATATGAAAAGAGCATTTTCATACATGCACAGTGACACATTTGTTAAATTATTGAAAACATTGGTAAGGTCTCTTTTTGAAAGGTGATTATGGAAATTCTATGTGGCATCTAATATACAGAAAGCAGTCTTGCTTCAAAAAAGTCAGAGAAGGCCAACAATGGTTTGTTGGCAGCATGCGGTATAACATAAATGAGGAGAGACTGAAAATAACTTGACTTAATTAAATCCCAAAGAATTAGATGTGATCTGACACAAACATATTTAACGGCATTGGCGATTTCGATTCTAGTCTAGAAGCTCTGGTCCATTAGAAGCTGTTGATCTATGAGACAAGCAGACTGACACCAGCAGTGAGAAATCTACCACCTTGCAGGTCAAGCTGCCACAAAGACCTTCAGGACTAACTGCCATCTTGCCTTTGGCAATACCAATGAGCTGCCACCGAAGGGGAAAAAAAAACTTCCATCTTTCTAACCATGATAAAAAGAGAGAGTGTGTGCAGTATGCTTCATCCGTTTAATTAATCTGTGAGCATTGTTCAAATGTCTACAGGTACATTTTTCAGGCCCGAGTGATGCTAGGATGTGAAAGAAGTATGAAATATAGCTTTGTCTCACACAATGATAGAAAATTGTGGGATGAAAGATTCTCGACCAAATACTTCTTCATAAAAGACTATTCAAAAACAAGTTTTTGGTTTGTTTTGTGGGAGGGAATGATATGAAAGAAACAGTAGTTCTAATGTAGATCATATTTCTAAGGAATCAAGTCTGGATATCAACAAGGAATGAAGAAAATGGGAATGAAAAATGGTAATGCTCATAAAATAAAATACAGGTGTATTGTACAGGCAAGTATGCGAACATTTATTGGCAGAGACATATATCTTGATCCCAACCCTGTTCAGACTTCCATGGTCAACTAGGCTGCAAGCGACTTGACTTGACATCTCTGCCACCACACAGAACCAGTTTGTCCTGATATCATGACTGTAGAATAATTCCACTATGTTGCTACAGAGTGGTAATTCTACCATTTTTTTTTTTTACCCCACTGTTCCTCTGCCACACACCTTTTCCCAGATTCCCACCTCCACCTGCACCCCTTATCAAGTTTTAGTCTTTAACTGATTAAGAGTATTGCTGAAATGTAGTTTGTGGTTAATGAATGAATATTATTTCCTATCCAGAAAAAAAAAAAAAAAATCATTGGATCAATATCAGGTGAATGATATGAAATCTCTGCAATCATGTCACCTACGTAGAGTTTGAAGTCAAATGAACCAGCATAAGTTACAGATGCTAGCTGACTCACGCTCAGGTTTGTCCATACAGTATATACAAGTCATACGGGTCAGCGTGAGCGGTCAAATTTTATGTGAAGTAGTCTTTTTTTTACAGAGAGTGCCAGGATGCAAAATGAAGAGCCAGGGACATCAGACTGAAGTCATGATCTGGATGCAGCCCTGCCCTCCCCATCCCCCCCCCCCCCCCCCCCCCTTGAATGTAAGGAGTTCAGGACCAAGACACTTGTTTTTAGGGGGTTTCTTCTCTGAAGACCTACTGTCAAACTGTCTGTAGGTATATTGAATCATTTTTATTTGTTGTTTTTTTTTTTTGTCCAAGCAGTTTGGGATGTGTGAATCCCCTTCACAGTCTCAGTGAAAATGGTGTGATGAAACATTTCTTGATGTGTTTTGTGAATTCTCACTTCTGACCTCATCAAATGATAAGTGTGGTCTTGGCATTTGATTATTTGTGATTTCCCCATTTCTAAATGGCATTATCTTATTCACACGTTTGTCTGTGTGTGTTTGTGTGCTCATATTTGAAAGGTGATCATCACTGTTTCTGTCTCATCACCTAAATTTACTGTTTTGTCCATGCTAAACCCTTCCCCCATCCCTCTCCATTTTGCCACCTTCCCTTGTCCAGATTTAGAGAATGCATGTGTGTGTCTGTCAGCTGTTTGTTTACATCTGGACATACACTGATTGGCAGTATGATTTCAAAGTATTTCAGATGTGCCCTTGATTTTCTCTCTCTCTCTCTCTCTCTCTCTCTCTCTTTTCATAAGTGTTCACCTTCAATTAGCTAAAGATTCTGACACTACAAAAGGGGTTTCCAGATTTAACAGTCAGTTGAAATGCTGCCTGATCATCAGCTAATAGTGGGTTGGTATAGGAAAAAGGGGGTTTGGGGCCACACTATTTTTCAGGCCTCTCTGAGTACATGCACAAAACATTTGTAATTTGATTTTAATTGCATTCTTTTTTTTTCAGTTCAGCAGCATGAATATATCCTGTGATTCCTTTGATCAACTGGAATACTGATATATATATGAAAAATGCAGTAAGACAGCACCTAAGATCCCAAAGATACCCTGCTGCCAGCTTCACAGCAAACAGTTCACCGTCATGGTATCATGTCACAACTTCCAATGGAACCCTGGAGGTGGAGGTGCAGAATGATGCTGAAGGAAGTTCTGCAGACGCTGAAAGGGAAACTGGTAAATGCATCCTCGGCTCTATGCCCGACTTGGTAATTCACACCATTTTTCAATACCTGTACTGGAAAGAGAAGATATATGCTGTAGAGGTCTTCCCAAATTGGGAGCGAGTCTTGAACTCTTGCTTGGGATGGGAAAGGTTTGAAAATGACCGTGGCTATGCCCACACAGTTGGGAGTGTCTTTCGTCCAACCATTACATACTGGAAGAAGTGGCTTGCATCACTCAGTATGGGCAGTACTTCTCGCATTGCTTCATCTGGATCCATAACTATCTACCAACAGACAGTCCAGTAGATACTGATTTTTCTCTGCTGAAATATGTGGAACTTTACTGTCCAAGACTGAAGTCTTTGACTATTTACCATCCACCCAACCTCTCATCGTCTGCTCTGACCTTATCCTACGTGCAGTACATACTGCCTCTGCAGAATGTACTAAGTGAAAATCGTGTTCGTCTCAACCTATATCGTCTGCTGTACACTTCAGTTGAATCAAGTGCAGGTGTCCTGGATCTGCTTCATTTTTATCAGACGCATAACTTACTTCGAAAGGTAAGAATGATTTCCAGATCATGTGTGTTAGTGTGTGCACAATGTCTTTGATGCCCTCTCCGTGGTGAAACTTTCACACTGGCAATTCTGGCTTCTTCTTACACACAAACATATTCAGGTTCATCCTGTTGTTGGCTGAGCATGTTGTTGTAAGGTACCATGTCAAAAAAGATGCTGTTCTGTTGCTGAACCCTTTCAGTGTTCAGTGATGCCTGTTCTGATCCATTATGCAGGGCCACCTACTTTGTCCTGTCACAGCCTCAACACACCAATTGTCCAACAAACATTGACAAATAAACCCAAACTTGCTCATTAACTTTGTCATTGAATTAAAAATATTCCCCCACTCCTACACGCACCTATGCATTTACTTATATGCATGCATACCTCTCACCCCTACCCCCCCATCCCAATGTTGTCGAGTGATTTACTGTCAAAACTTGGGGAAGAAAGAATGAGAGATGAGGGGGTAAAAGACTTCCATCAACAACTGAGTAATTTGGATGTTTTGCTATGAGAAATTCGTTTGGCACAGAAAAAAAGGATTCTCTGTATTCAGTCCAGGCTAGTTAAAACAGTAAATTTGGATGTTTTGCCATAAGGAATGTTCAGCACAGAAAAAAAAAAACTGAATTCAGCCCAGGCTAGTTGCAACCGAGTAATTTGGATGTTTTGCCATAAGAAATTCGTTTATCACAGAAAAAAAAAGAATCCTCTGTATTCACTGCAGGCTAAATTACAATCGAGTAATTTGGATGTTTTGCTATAAGAAATTTGCTGAGCAGAGAAAAAAAAAGGATCCTCTATATTCAGTCCAGGCTAGTAAATATCAAAGTTGAGGGGCTCCAACATTTGTTAAACCAATTCTCATATAAATAGATCAGGTGACACAAAATCTAGGTGGGGGGTGGGGGTGGGGTGGGTGTTGTCTTTGGTTCAAGATGATTATGGTACAATTGGCTTCAAAGCACACTTACTGTGCAGAGAATTCTGTCATTCTGTTTTGATGTTTGTGCAAAAGAAATTGTTCTTCACAGGTAAATTCCCTGGACTTCTCCCATGGCCTTATTCTGGCTTCCAGCGCCCAGCCTCTCAACATCCTTATGATCTGCACCTGCTTGCGCACTCTCAAGTGCCCAATCCATAATCTCACCACCACTATTATCCAACAGCTGCTGAACAGGAATCTGGAGGAACTTTACCTGGTGAACGATGAGCACACAGCTAACCTCAACTTTGTGGAGAAGTCTTCTATCAAGTGGACACTATTACGAATAAGACCCCGGAGTCAGTTAAAGGTGATCATTTTTACTTTCCATTCTTATTATTGTTTTCTGCTGTTCGTTTGTCCTTCATGGTATGATGCTCCCTCACTGACATTCCTCTCTTGCTGTAATCACCTGATTTCCACATGAATAGTCAAACCAAGGATCATTCTGTTGAAGTTCAGTCACAGCAGTCAGTCAGTCAGTCACCATGGCCCACCACCACACCGGGATACATTATGAGAGTAAGCGTGGAGTACAGCCCTGTCATGCAGTCTCAGACCAGAATGGAAATCCATAACATTATGTTCCTTGTTGTCCTCCTCCTCTTCAATCTGCATAAAACAAACAAAGGCTCTCCATGCCCTGCTCTCAGGGTGGCTTCACTTTCGATGTCCTCTCCACGTCTGTGGCCTTGGTTTGATTCTGTCACAATCGCTGGTATTGCCAATCCATGGGGACTGTCATTGGAAGGATGTGGTAGCGCCCTCCAGAGGGAGAGCTCACTCATGCCAGCTGTGCGATTAAGCAATTATTGTTATGTCGGTAGGGGACTCAGTAGGTGGTGTCCTGCGCATGTTGGATCAGAACAGGCACCTCTGAACACCACCAAAGTGGCTCAGCGGTTGTGCAGTGTCTCTTCCGGTTCATTGCCTCCTGATGGCTTGACATTGACTGTGGATTGCTGGTGGTAGGCCAGGCCCGGCTGCAATGTGGACCGGGGTGTGGGGTGGGGGGTCAGAATAAGCAGCATATGTGCAATGCCACTGAGATGGCAAAGAAGATGGGACAGACATTAAAAAAGAAATGTGTAGAGTACAGCTGACCTGAATCGATTAACAAAAAAAAAAAAAGGGGGGGGGGGGGGGGGGGGGGGGGGGGGGTCTCAAATTCTGTGGCCCTTCATGTCCTGCTATCATACTGATCTCAAGTTTCGAAGTCTCTCCGTGTTTGTGGCTTTGGTTTGATTCCACCCGGGTCACTGGTATCAACAAATTCATGGGAGTTGTCATTGGACGAACATGGTGGTGCCCTCCAAAGGGGGAGCTCACTCACACCAACTCTGCGACGAAGCAGTTATTGTCATCAGTGGGGGGCTTAGTAGTGGTGTCCTACATATGTTGGATCAAAATGAGCACCTCTGAATACCACTGAAGTGACTTGGCAGCAGTGCAGTGTCTCCTCCAGTGGTTGCCTCCTGACACCGTGGATTGCTGGTGCAGGGGCTGTGGTGGGCCGGGCTGCAGTTGTGGACATGGGGGTGGAATGGGAGACTTGGATGCAATGCCACTGAGGTGGCACAGAAAAAGGGACAGTCAAAAAAAAAAAAAAATAGTAGAAGGACCACTACAAAATGATACCCTGCAGAGCTGCTGAGTCACTTGACATTCATATTTTCTGTTCTCGTTACAAACATAAGCAATACATGCATACCACCTTCTACGCATAAGCCGTGGCTGATGGCGGTTTGCTTAATTGTGGAGCCAGACTGGAACGACATACTCGGCTCAATGTTAGTGGAACACCATAACATCCACCTAAAGATCATCCAACTGAACCAACTGACACCTAAAGATTTGATGCAAACTCACTTCAGGACTTTTGGACATGCAAGAGTAGGAAAAACAAGGCATGAAGTCATTAGGAGAAGGCAAGAACCGACAGGGAAATTTCAGACAATTTTTTCATGACTTCTCTGAAGGGGAGATGAGAGAAGCAGGGTGGGGTGGGGGATTATTAAGAAAATGAAGATATTGTTATTAGAAAAGCATAACTATACATCATGGCTGTAATCTGGCTTTTTTTCTTTCATATGATATCCTCCATCATCATACTGATGAATTTCGATGGATTTTCATAACATAAGAAATATGGATTCTTGCAACACAGGATGGGGTGTATCTTATAGCAGCGTATGTGAAATGGGTGCAGGTACCTTTGGCACTGAGCATCAGGGCCAATGGCACATTCAGATCTGGGCAAGAGCTGTAGCTGAGGCTGAAACACCCCATCATGATGTTTGGCATCTGAAAGGATTCAAACTCATTACTACTGAACAAAGATGCACTTCAGCAGCTGCTGAAGAAAACCAACCAAACAAAAAACTTTGTTCATGTGAATACGTTTTGCAGAATTCATTCACAGAAAGGTAAAGGCTTTAATGATAAGCCAGATTTCTAATATCAAAATAATGATGCCATACAGTCAGAAGATTTAGCCAGTAAATTAATTCCCTCTTTCTATCACAGTAAACTGGTAGAGAATGAGTACATTTGGTGCATATTTTTGTGATAAAGTCCTTCATTTGTTTACTTCAGTTTCCTTTTATTTTCATGAATTCATGTTCCTCATTTAAAAGAGTGCCACTATCCTTTGCATCACATTGATGTTTGCATGTCATTAGAATGTGTGTCTGTCAGGGGGGGGTGGGGGGCAGTATTAACAAACTTAAAATCCGGAGGAGCTATGGCACATCTGTATATTAATCTGTTTGTCAGGTCCATTACATTTTCAAGAACAGAGCCGTTTGTCCTGTCCACATCTGCCCCAATCCCTTTGCTCATTCCTTGGTGCTGGATGGCCTGTTGCTCCTGCGTGTCTCGGGCATTGTGCGCTGCATAGCCGACACCTACAGTCAGTCGTTGCGGTGCCTGGCCTTCATTCTGTCTGTCTGGGAACCTTTGGTGCCCTTCTCAGATCTAGATGATTTAGCGAGTAATTTCCAGGTGAGTTACAGCTGGTTCATATACCTCTGGTTTGACCCTTCTTTTCATTATGTGTTGTTCCCAGTATAGTTATAACTTACATGGCAAGTTCAGTCTGAGTGGGAGAAACTAAAATCAGTTGATCCAACTGTCACTTTACTGTAGGAGTCACACGAAGCGCCTCATCTTAAACTGTCGCACCAGTTAAAGCAATTTTTCAGCCAGTAATTCTCTTCTAAGTTGGAGGAGACAAGACTTCTATTTTGTGAACTGAGTAACACCCAGTTTGCAATCGCAACTCAGTTTTGGTCAGTTGCTTTCTGACGAACTCAAACTGCACGCTCTCAAATTTTACAAAAACTGACGCTTCATTGACCAGCTTTATGTATATCAATACTTGCTTTTCAAATGTATATTAAGGTGGTCAGAGCATTGTCTTCTTGTGTATCTACAGGTACACAATGTATCCCCAAATGAGAGACATTGAATGTACATGAATTTATGAAGAGATATTACTGAAATCTTTTAGTCAGACCTTTGAGACTGAAACAGATTGCAGTGTTACTGAGTCAGGACCTGTCAAGATATTTTGATAAATTCTCAGCAAAATAGTTAAACCAAGTATTTTGAAAAAATCCTATGATCTGGATTCAGTAGATCCAATGTCAAGTTGTAAGCTCTGATTAAGTAGTGAAAATTAGTAGCATCTGTGTCTCCATGTTATCAAAGTTGGTTACACTTTCTTTGAAATGAATTAAAAAAAAAAAAGTGAAAACCAGTGACCCAACAAATTTGTTTTCTGTTTAAACTGTATTAGAAATGCTTTATATGTTTAAAATTCCTGCATTCTTTCAGCATTCTTTGTAGCAAGAAACGATCCATAGGACTGGAAGAAAAAATAGCAGTGCTATCACAACTACACTTCAGTGTAAATGCATAATTTTTCAAGTGCAGCTGTGTCCACATAAGATGGGAAGGAAGACAAGATATCAGTCATCATCCTGGAAGCTTGTGTTGTCTTGAATTATTGCTCCACCAGGAAGAGTAAGCACATACTCTGACAACAGAATTTTCTTTGGAAGTTATAGCTACTAATTGTTTGAGAGAAAAGTGCAAAAAGTGAATCAACTTCTGCAAAAACATTTGTCACCCATTACTGCAAAAAGGTATGACTAAATGTTAAAATGTCTAATTTTAGTTTGAACTGTGGATGAAGACTTCAGAATTCTTTTTTTTTTTTTTTTTAGATCATGATCATAGGTTTCTTCACAGCAAAGTTATGGACCTTAGAAGTTTGTTGATTGGTGAACAGCCATTTTGAGAAATTGGGACTCAAAGATGAGCCGAATATACAATGAGAATGTTCTTTTCAAAGATTGATGAGGTAAAAAATAGATCTGCAGTTGATAGAAAATGAAGATGTATTCAGAGACAACAAAAACAGTCATTTAAAAAAAACTAATTAAGTAGGAGGTCAGTATTCTTATGGAGCATATTGTGCAAGTGATTTATGCAGCAATTTACATTATATTGTAACAAGTCACACTTGTGTCCATATTACCTTTTAAGACGAAATTAAGTGATATAAAAATCATGTAAGGCTTCTTACATTTTCTCCTGTACCTGTCTTTTGTAAATGGGTTTGTGTGGAATGAAAAGTTTTGCTGACTATGTTCTGTGTTAAGTGGCATATTTAAAATGACAGGGGAAAAAACAACAACCACACACACTGATGTAGATGCAGGTAAAGAAACCCCTACATTTCAAGAGTGTTTTCATTATGCAAAAACTGCTAAATCTTCATGAAACTGTCTGAAATGAGGAACACAAACAGGCATGCATGTTTAATGCAAATACCACTTGTATCCTTTATCCAGGTTTATTGATTTTATCAGTGTATATTTTTCTTTAAATGTGTGTATGAAATTACTGAAGTGAATTACAATGATTTATATGTGACCACATCATCCAGTTTTAGTATTTTCAACAGTACGTAGCCACACACCTGGTCAAACTCCACTCTGTCGTCCTGAACCTCATCATACCCAGTGACGCTCTCCTTGCCCTCGCTGTGCATTCCCAGAGCCTCACCAACATTCTGGTCTATGAACACAAGATCTTCTTTGATGGAAAAGTGGCCACTGGTACTGAGCAGCTAAGTGACCTGAGGCGGGAAGTGTCTGAAGCCATTGGTCAGCCTTGGTCTCCTGTCTCAGCGGATGACAATATTTATCGTCTTGCTTGCTGCCAGCAGAATTTTCTGTTTGAGGAGAATGTAAGCCAGTGGGAAGGTTTTGGTAATTTGGGATGGCCAGCTGTTTCAGGAAATCCAGAGATGGTAGAGGTAATGGTTGATTTTTGCTGTCATTTCAGCATGCCTAATGGGATCTTGGGCACACTATCAGTTCAAACAGATTATGATTAGATATTATTGATGGCGGTTATTCATAAGTGATTTTAGTCTACTCATAAAGTGTATATGGACAGATCTGTGTGAGCATACATGTTTATAACAAACATATTTTAATCAGAAAATTGTGGTAAATTACTGTAAACCAGGCCTAAACAATGCGTTTTAGCAGACTGCGATATAGTTAGAATGGAAAAGTAGCATGTGTAAGTTCATTTGATATCCATGTCCTCTTTTTTTTTTTTGTCCCTGTTCAAAATCTATCATTTTTTTAAAAGGGCCATCATAGAAAGAGGTAACATAAGTATACAAATTCTGAGACAGAATTGTATTGATCTTTTGATTCGATGGTGTACCCAGTGTTTGGAAAAAAAAATACTCTACATTACACTTATGTTTCTTTCTATTTCAAGTATGTGTGTAGAAACATAACTGTGTGGAAGAGTATGTGTGTGCATATTACCTGAATACCAAAAATGTATGAACAGGCACACTGACATGTTCTTTTTTTTTGATCAAATTTCCATCAGCAAAAGTCCACCATAAACATGAAAAAATAACAGATTTTCAGCTGTTCAGCGCTTTGAAATATTTTAATAACAATATTAAAATCGTTTATCACAAATAGTATCAGACCACACCAATCAACTCTGATTATCACAACAAATAATAAAATAACACAGCAAAGTGTGTAAAGACTTTGGCAACATAAAATTATATATATATATAAAATCGAGAAAACAAAAAGAGAAAGAGTTATTCAATTTCAAGCACCAGTAGCATTTTACAAATAAAAGCAGCACATGTTTAGACAATGATAAGCAGACCACATACACCACCGGAACAACAAAAATACAGAGATGAGGAGACAGAGATTGAAGAATATCTAGATAAAGACATTACAAAGACCCTTGGAGAAAAAAAAAATGTGTCCTGATTTCTGTCAAGATGAAAAAGTGCGTAGCATTTTTTTCTCTGTTTACTTTTCTCTTTGCATATGCTGCATTTCTTTCAAGAAACAAACCCCCCCCCCCCCCAAATATGTGACATTCCTTTCAACTGATGCTCTGTACCAATTAATATCAGCTGGAACCCCCAAAACATGTGACATTCCTTTCAACTGATGCTCTGTACCAATTAATATAAGCTGATGATGGATTTGTGTAGCCTCTCAAGACACACACTGTCAGATTTCATGAACAGTATTCATGTAAAGTCAGAAGGAAAATTTCTTTGAAGCAAACTTATAGTCCAATAAAAAGAAGAGATGCTTGCTGCCTCTCACATTTGTGGGAAAAGCTCTTCTGGTGAACAATTAAAAAATATGGGCTGTAACTCTATCTCAAGAGTTCATGTGCTCTTTGAAGATGCTACTTTTCATTTTATTTTAGTGTACTTTCTTTTTGATTCGTTTTTTGTTTTTTCATGAAAGGTTCAGATTTATGTCTTATTTTTTTTTTGCTTCTTGCTTTAAATTGGCCGAAAAGAATCTGTGATGGAGTTGATACTGGTCGCTAATGATAATTTTGGTAATTTTAGAACAGTATATAATTAGAAATGCTATGGTTTGTATCTGACATAAGAGAAATGAAATTTGTCCATGTTGGTCACAAAAGACATCTGACACTCCAACGATGTCTCAAGGTCCAATACTGAGGGTGCAATGTAGATATGTATCTTCACCTATATTTATCTGACTCAAAGGAACGCTTCCTTGACTCGGACCAGCAATCAGTAACATGCACGAACAACATGAACTTCATTGGAATGTTTCACTGGCATCAGTGTCTTGAGCATTTGTTGTACACGTACTCAAGAAGGTCAAAACACTTTACAGGTAACCAGAAACAAAACACGTGAATACTGGACCAAAACTCAGATCATGTATTCCATGTCCTATTAAAACTTGCTTGTACCCATAAAAATGTCTTTGTATCTCTGGAACTATCTGAACTGTTCTAAAGAAATTTCAAGCGTCTTTCAAAAACATGATTTACTTCATGTTAGTGTGACTGCAAATGTTAGTGTCTGTGCATTAAAGGGGAAAAAAGAGTTATGTGTGGGCCACTTGAACTACACACTTCCAATGAAGCGGGCTTCCTGATGGACCCATACTTTAAAGAATGATAATCAGATACCACAGCGCATTGAGTATGGTCCAGGTGGACCTAATGGTTTGTTAAAGTATGAAGTCTTGACTCTCACAATCACGTGTCCACCAGAATCAGCAATATCTGAATACGGAAAAAATCACAATATGAATAAAATCACACTAAAACCTATGTAAAGTGTGTAAGTACTGGGTAAACCTACAATGTCTGGACTGTGTAGTTTGGAGCAAAGTCTGTTAAGAATAAAAGGAACTTGGAAGAAAAAAAACACACACACACACACACATTATGTCCAGATATAAAATCATACATATGTACATTATACAAAGACATGTATACTTTGCTTTGTGCCTGAAATGGATAAAACATACACACACACACACACACACACACACACACACACACACACACACACAGAAAGTACACTGACACTTTTCTCATGGCTTGTTTTTTTTCTAGTTTTCCTTCACTTAGTCTTGCTGATATACCATACATGTGCAAGGATCCATGCACAACCCAAAAAGATGGATTCAGGGATAACAGATGAACTGATCTTTGATTTGCAGTCCATTACATTATTGAGTGAGTAGTATTAAAATTCTGCTTCAAATTTCTGAGATTCCAATAAAGCTTTATGATCTCTGAAACACCTGTGTCAAGACTGCATACATCATGGCAAATTAGAGTACCTCTGTGAATGGCAGTTTTAAATATTTGTCACATTTACTTGTGCCAAGAGTAAAGTACACTACTTGCTGTAGACCATTTTGAATGTAATATTCTAGGTCCTGGTTGTAATAATACTATGAGACTGAAAATCTGAAACACAGCAATATGTTTTCAACACAAATAATGTTTGCAATATTTGCATTAAATGTTTGTACATACACAAATATAAAGACAAAATATTAGGAAAAGGGCTATAACTTCCAGACACTGAATAATGATCTCTCACAGTTAGACAAAAGCTACATTAACTGGAGCAAAATGCATCTGACATTAAAAAGAAGCACAAATAAAATACTTCATGACAGCACCATGGCACACAAAAAAGTTGCAATGTTCTGATTTTGAACAATATTAAATAAATATTCTATTTCATTTTTATTCAATGACATAATACACATTCCAACCTACCCCACTTCATTCAAAGGCACAGCTGATATTTACAAACATAGATTACTGTATGCTCATAAATGGCTTGCTTAAAAACAATGAATATCCCCATGGAAAGTATGTAAATTTCTGTGATGTTCAGACAATCAGATCAACCCTTGCTATTGAAAAAAAAAACCCAATCTTTATCAACAAGATGCTTTAGACTGTAGATCCACAAATTCAAAGTCACACAAATGGATGTGGATTTTGAAACTGGCATTGGCAGCATCACTATTAATAACTGACACATCATCGACAGGATTAGAAAGCGTCTTGTAGGGTCCTGTTTGGCAGCTCTTTGTCTAAATTAAAAGAAAATATGTTGACTGATGCATGCAGTTTGTACATACTTGTTAACTCGTACACTGGAACTTGCAATTGTCATACCTGAGCATGCCAAGCCGAAACACATTGACAATCTGTTCACTGACTGATGAAAAGTGCACACTGAACAGTTCTTCATTTTTCAGCTAAAAATCCAAGTTCACCATTGATGAGATTTCACTGTGTGTGTGACCATTTTCTTTACCCACCATTAAGATAGCCACATTCCATCTCTCAGGGATGAAGACTAAACATGACACCAGCATGCATGTGTTCTGTGCTAGTGTGATCCATACCACCAGCAGACAAAGGCCTGCTCTTCAACTACAGATGTGGGATTTAAGGCAGTTGTGTGTGTGTGTGTGTGTGTGTGTGTGTGTGTGTGTGTGTGTTTCTGTTTTTTTCTATTCAAGTACAAGCACTCATTCACAGAATCTTTATTTGAAGCCTCATCTGGAGAACTTGGAGGTGGTTGAAGACTGCACAGATGTTGACTGAAGGGAAATCTTAAAATGGCTGTTTCAGAACTCTTAGCATAAAACTTTCTGCCATGAACCAGATGGTCCATATTGTACAATCGTCACTTTGACCTGTGTTGTGACTAAGACTCAAACTGAGCTGGACCTATAAATTCAATGAACATCTTTGATTAGTTACTAGGCATTTCAAATTTTGGTGTTCTGAAATTTTCCCCAAAATATCTTGTATGTGGAGATATTCATCAAAGATTAAAGTTTGTTTGTTTTTTAATGACAAGAATATGGTAACTGCAGAAATGTGTAAATGTGGTTTTTACAGTAAAACACACATGCACACGAACAAAAAGATGTATCTGCTCTGCACTTAACACTGAACATGACCATGATAGAGGGTGAAGGGATAGCAGTACAAAGCACAACGCTTTCCATTGTCAATTTTGTGTAAGCTTTGTTTTAATTGGCCAGCTTTGACCTTTCAGGCTGCATTATATTATATTTTGACATATGAACCACCAAGTAAAGGTTTCTTTTTTCGTTCAACATTATAGCTTTGTTCCATACTTATAATGGGAAAGAGGTTGAATCAATGACTGTATTCTTTAAGCCTTTTTTCACACATTTGTTATTTCTATACGTGAATGAATGAGCTGAACTCCATGATTTACCAAATACTGTAAACTTCCTGACAATTGGTCAGTGTCAGTCACAGTGTTTATCTGTGGCTACCGTAGAGATGGCATGAGTGGGTCATCAGCATTGTTAGGATAAATGGATTGAGTATAACTGGAATAAGTGGATCTACAAAAACTGCAGGAACACACATTTGGGATTAGAGGGCTTGTACAGTACTGCTGCCTGCCAAAACTATGCTATATTCAGACTATTCGGGATGATGAGATGAGCTGCTCAGATTTCTCAAGAAGAAAATTCATCTTACAGTTAGAAAACTACAGTAAATATATTGTACTGCACAGATAACACTGAAGAAAAATTGCTCGATGAATTGTTCATGGCATCCATTCATGTGGAGAATTAAGGTCACCTTAACTGAAAGCTGGAAAAAAAAGACAGAATGGGAATGAGTGAACATGACTTCAAAGTTGAAGAAAATGGCAGCAATCAGCAACATTTCATAAATGGACAATAAAGCAGTATCTATCAATTCTGCACACTCAGATATTGTTGCACACATCTATACACACACTCTAGAGGATGCTCATTGATTAACTGAAGCGTGCTTGGATTTTAAGGAAGACTGTGTCTTTACAACAACAAAAAATCAACACCAACACTTTGTACGAGGATAAGTAAAGCTGCATTTTAATGATTTCATGGCAATCAAGTTTTCAATGAAATTCATGCAACACATGAGAGAAAAAAAAAAACAAGAGGCCTTGGCTGTCACAAACCAGTTTCTTTACTGTTATATTAGATGTTTTAGTCATTAAAACATTTTGTTCTGGTTTATTCTTAATGTCCAGAGACCCTTTTAATTATTAAGTAAAAAAATGACAATCAAAAGGGATCAATGCATGTTTGGGACTCTTCACATTGTATATTTGATGCCTTCATTTGCTTTTACTGATTTTTGTTTTACCTCAGTGCCTGCACTCCTCAGGAAGCAATTCACATCAGGTCATCATGGTAAGCAGGACACTATCTACTAAGCCCAGTACTAATGACAATAATTCTCCAATCATCGAGCTAGCATGAGGGTCCCCTTTAAGAGGGCATCACCATGTCCATCCTACGACACATCCCATGAAGTTGCCGATTCCAACAACTTGGACACAAAAGTGGAGAGAAATTTTAACTTTGGTCACTATGAGAATGGGTAATGAGGTGCTATAGAATTTAAAAAGTCTTAACAATGATTAATAAGGATGACACCATGACCTGAGACCACAAGACTGGGCTTCACTTTACTCTTTCTTTCATGACATGTTCAGTCATATGAGTTCAAATTTACTTTACGCAGGTGTGTGTGATGAAAACTTGGTAGAACATGCATGGCTATTTTGCATGTGTGTGATTGCAAGAAAGTGAGTTAGCTGATTGAAAAAAAAAGTGTTCTAATTGTTAAACTTTTATCTATCTGTGCCCTCAAGCAATGCATTTCATTTAAAACACATAGTTTCTCATGTCTTATTCTCAGACCCTAGGGATACAAACATCTGCAGTATTGGTCAGCAAAGTTGAGCAACACTCAAAAATACATCCATTTTAAGTGGATTAAACACATGTGTTATTCCCTTTTTGCCACTGGAAAAAAAAGGCCAAGGCAAACTCAACAACTTTGAAAAGGAGCCAATTCAGGCTGACAATTCCCACAAATATTTGCTTCTAACAGGACTAAAACTTATCACCTCCAAAATGGCATTCTGAATACTAATCACTGTAGTATGGTGGCAGGCAAATCATTTTGTATTCATTAAAAAAATCAAGGCATAATATTTGCTGCACTTGTGTTTTAACAAATGCTTAAAATATCCAAACCCAAATAGTTTTGATGAAAAGAATAAGAAGTCGAGATTTTGACTACTGGCTGTTCATTAAATGAGCAAAATCAGATTGATAAGGTGATGTGCTAGCCCATCTTGCACTATCACTTTTAGTGAAAAGAATTCTTATGGGATATGATCCTTGTGAGGATGCACTCTGTATGTAGTTGGCACTATCACTTTTAGTGAAAAGAATTCTTATGGGATATGATCCTTGTGAGGATGCACTCTATATGTAGTTGGCACTACTAATTTCCTTCCCTGCAGTGTGGGAAGTTTTCAAGCCGCTACCCTGGAAATGAGTTTCTGTGATGTTTTGTGTATATGTGTGTGTGTGTGTGTGTGTGTGTGTGTGTGTGTGTGTGTGTGTGTGCACACTTAAAAAAAAATTCTTTCTTTTAAAATGAAGCAGACTGAATATTTCATCGTTTCATCTTCCTGTGCAAAACAAACACTCGCCAAAACAAACAAATAAAAAGAAAAAAAAAAGAGATAGAAAGTTTGATCTTTGACCATTTTCATCTTTTCTTGAAACCCTGCTCTTCTTCTAATCCATATAAATGTCTGTCACTCACCTGCAGCCATTAACTTTGCCAGAAGATGAACTCCGATAACATACTCATCAGCTTGCAACAATGGCTGACCAGAAGCCATGGTCAAGAATATCCATCAAACTATGAAACAAACATCACAAAATTATGTTAAAAAATACAACATATGGACAAAGTCTGATAATTATGAGCCTCCAAATTTTTTAATTATTCAAATTCTATTTAAACATGAAACTTCCACCGTACAATATTCTTCACACTGCTTGTATCATTTATCATTTAAAGTTTTCAAGTGGTTGATTCTTCTACAGCGGCACTATACAGCAGAAGCATTTCCCAGGTGATGCTGCTCCTGCTGTGCCTAACTTTCCTGCAGCAGATGAATGATTTCAACACTTTTTTTTTTTTTTATTGTACAATCTGCTTGAAAGAGCAATACAATAATTTTGTGAACAATATACATTTCAGACAGATTTCCAGAGTGCATTTTGAGGTCTTAATGTGAAACAGAACAACTGATAAATTCTGAGACAAAATTTTGGTACATCTGGATATGTAGAATAGCAGCAAAAAGACTTCTGTAAAACAAGCACATATTGATATTCTTTTAAAATGTGTGCTTGTAAATCTATATTATACTTAACAATTACATTCAAATAGACACACACACACACACACACAAATATAGATATTCTTTTAAATGTGCGCTTGTAAATCTATATATACTTAACAATTACATTCAAAATAGACACACACACACACACACACAAATATAGATATTCTTTTAAATGTGCGCTTGTAAATCTATATTATACTTAACAATTACATTCAAATAGACACACACACACACACACACACACACACACACACACACACACACACACACAAAATACACACACACACACACACACACACAAGCATACTATCAACAAAATAACTCGTCCTAACTAAATCCATGTCAGTGAACAATTCATAAACATTGTGCTATACATTAATTCATGCTGAAGGCCTAGGCTTTCTGGACAAGACATCATGGCAAAGCAGGAAATTCCAGATACGCCTGGGTCTGATCTTCAAAGTCAGCTTGGGCTTTCTTGTACTAAACCCTCTAGGGTTAAAAAAAAATTGTCTGTACAATAAAAGAAAATATTTTTTCCATACATTAAAACACTAAAATCTTCCTTCAGTATGACTGTATTTCTTAGAACCTAATGTGAAAAGCAGTAGGTTTTGTTAAAAAGTTCAACACTGAACATGTGGCAGCCATGTCTGTGAGCAAGGAATCGTACGTGTCGGGTTCATCATCAGGAAACTGTTTTATCAACTTTTGCACCATAAAAACCTGATCCTCTGCAAAAATTAAGAAATGCTAATTTGTTGCTTTAAAGTTGATCACACAAAGTGTTCCATTTTTTTTTCTCCTAAACAATCACAAATGATTTTTACACTTACACATGCATTCACACACAAGCACACACACACACGCGCACACATGCATGCACACAAACGCACTTCAAAATGTATAAAGGATACATGTGCAAGAAACAATTGAACTAGTAGTTCTATAAAACATGTAAAACATTAATTGCTATGGAAACCTAAACATCATTTATATCAATTGGTTTTGAAAAGACTTATGCTAAAATTCAAATGACTGTACTTAAGTACACTGATACTTTTTGTTCTTTAAACATTACATTACCTGTATGGGTATCCTATATGCTTGATTTTGAACACGCACAGTAGCAGAAAGAAGAAAACACCAATGATCCCAAGGCCAGAGAGGGCCACAACTGAAAAAAAGAATTATTTCATGCAATATTTTTTTGTTGTTGTTTTTTTTTTAATCTCACTGAACCACATTCATGAATCTGGCTACAAAATCACCAAAGATTAAAACATTAATCAAGATACCTAAATGAACAGATAAAATCACAGCTGTATTAACTAAGATCTCTAAATCAATAAATAAAATCACAGCTGTTTTTATGTGAGTTTGTGCATGTATAGGTGTGCCTCATAATTTTTCACAATGAGTTATGGACATGCTTTTACAATTTACTGCATAAGTTGAAGACATACTCTGCTGAAGAGGTGGACTTTCCCTCTTACATTTTGTAATAAGCTTTAAGTTACAATATGTTGTCAATGGTAAGTTCCTGCTCATATCTACTCACTTCTCTTTGTAGTTTGGTCACGTTTCAAGAAGCATGCTTCATTAAGGAGGATGAATCCAACACTACTATGGCAACCTGTGATCTTGGTCAAGGGCCAGACATATCAAACACTCAGATCAAAGAATCAATATACAAAACAAGTATCAAAAACAACCAATCCAATCAAACTACTAAAATAAGTATCAAGCAAAAGACCAACAAAAATACAAAAACACAAATATACACTCAAAGCAATTGAAAACAAATTCATGACAGATTCAATACAAAATCTACAAAACATGGTCAACAATGTTCACATACATTATTTAAGATCTTGAAAGTGTTACACAATCAGAAGAAACAAAATTCAAAGGATATGGAGGAAGATGACAATGTAGGACTCCATAACAAACTGGCCCTGGAAGTCTGCATAAATATAATGCTGCACACAAATATATACTGGTTTAATGCATAAATGTATTGCAGCACACAAACATATACAGCTTTGACACAAAATGTACTGCTGCACACAAACATAACTGCTATAACAAACGTATTCCAACCAGAATTTCTCACCTAAATTGTCACAAAGGAAGACCTATCTCTCACCTCACTCAAGATCCTTAAAAAAAACAAAACAAGAAAAACTCAATTTTAGACTGTCCAAAAATATCTAAAATAACTGTATCTAGATTATCAGAATCAGCTGTACTAAAAGCCAGATATATAGAATTAATTTTTGCTCAGTTAAAACATTAGCTTAAGAGGAAGAATGGCAGATTATAGATAACGCAGAGATTTTGTGTGAGGAAACAATAATGTTTTGCTTTATACAGGTATGGAAAAGGATTACAATGTCTTTGTTTTTTCATTAACCTACACACTACAACTGCACTTTGTCACAAAAACATAGCTGAAAAACATTTGATAACTATCCTGTGGTCATAGTGAAAGCACTTTTTTTCTCAGTTTTACTGCAACCATCACTTCCGATTTCAGTTAATGCCCTTCTGATTAATCTTCCTCACACATGAATAACATTTTGGGTAAAAGACTTGTTTGTCCATGATGATCATGAGGATTTGTGATGTGCTCTGTTTTCCAAGTGGAAGTATCTGGGGTCCACAGTGCTAACAATTCCACAGTGAAGAAATGATCATCACACGACACACAAAAACAAAATTACAGCACTAGGAAGATCACAGACCTCTACCAAGTTCAACAGATCCTGGATTCACCTACCAATCCTGATCTACAACAACTTTAATGAGTTCATTCCTGGACCAAATTCCGTCATTCCACAGAATAAAATTAAAACTGGCTCCGTAGTTTCTGAGTAATTTTGCTGAATGGATACTGGACCTGTCCGTTAAATCAGCATTACACATCCACACCAAACTTTAACTTTTTCGCAGTATGCTGTGTATAAGCGATCACAAGGCACTTATTCCCATAGGCTGTGCCATGTGCAAGTGATGGCAGTCAGACAAATTTTTTTTTCCTCCCTTTTCCATCCGCAAATTAGTAGATGAAATCATGTGTCATTTTCAGGTGTAAGCAAAAGTAAAATGTTACATCTTTAAAACGAGAGATTGCATCTTTGACATAAGAGCTTAGAAGAAAGAATGTCAGAAATTTTGCATGTTGAGCACCGGAAATTTCTTCTTCTTTTTTTTTTCAACGTCACAACAGTGTTTTTGTATGAGCTATAAAGTATTTCAAAACATACTGTGGGAAATGTTCATGTCTTTATCTATTGCACTGACATGTAACAATACACTTACACATTTGTATTTTAGAGGAGTGAAGTTATTAAAAAAAAAAAATTATGAAAAGTTACCAATGGACACAACTGCTTATACTGCGTCCATCATGAAAGAATTAACAGGTTTTTCCTTGAGCCACATACCAATGTCTCACCAAATTTCATTCAAATAGTTCACTAGTCTGTGTGGTATCTTGTTGACAGACAAACAAGCAAACCATCAGACATGGTTTCATAACTAGCCTCCAAGACCAACATAAAGAACAAAATATGTTCCTTTAGTAAAAGGCATTTACTAGATATCAGCACCAAACCATTTAAACTTCTGTTTATTAAAGCGTCGTTGGTTTTAATGAAGACGTGCTGCTCAAAAGCGACTGAGATCTATCCTACAGCTTATGTTTCAATGTTCTGTGACCAGCTATCACAACACTTATCCATAATACTCATCCCAACTTTCAATGTTGACTAATGAACCTTACCTTCTCGCCTGTTCTTGGGTCTTTGTGCATAAGTGGTGGTCCCAGGATGTGGTTCCACATCTGGCCTGACGTCATGGCAAAAATCATCATCTGTCAGCACACAACAATACCTGTGTCAAATAAATACACATTTCTGTATACATATAAACACATTAGTAAGTATGCAGAGGTAAGCATGAGCATAGCACACATGCTTGTACCCAAACTACTGACATCTACACCCAAATCCTTGCACTGGTTTCCGGCTTTTTTTCTGTTTTCAAACTCACAGAAACTAATCTAATGTAAAAATTTTACCTATGCATTTAAACCACACACACACATACAAGTGCACACACATACACATGCTTTATATGTATATATAATACACATCCATTCCAAAGGTCAGTTTTACCTGCCTGTCTGCCAATGTTATGAATTCAGTTAATCCCCGTTTTCTTTTTTATCATTGCTTTCTTTGCTAAAGAAGCAAAGTTGGTTTGCCATAAACTGTCAACCACCGTCTACCTCTCTGATCAAGCCTTACGAACTGCCCAACTATAACTAGGAAAGAAAAAACAACTCTGACCAAATTACAGCAAGGCAGGATGTAAATGCGACTTACCAGAACAGACACTGCCCAGCCTGTAGGGTCAAAGAAAAGTTTCAAACTATCACGTTTGACATAAATCAGAGCTGCCACCACAGACAGCAACAGCCCTAGGGCCAGTGTGCTTGTGTAGTTGGGTGGTCGCACAATGCGGATCTGCACAATCAAAAATCATAACAAACATTAACTTGAACATTTAGAACCAAAAAAAGATTGCTTCTCTTTTAGATGGGGACTGTTATGACATCCATGTACATTAAGTAACTCTTTTTGGCGACTTATTTCATTGTTCATTTCTTCTTTCTTTCGTAAACTCATTATTGTATATTTTGTAGTTTTCAAGACATGTTAAGTGCTTTGTCCTCATTGGAGGAAAAAGTGGCTGAAAGATCGTTACATTACTATGATATCATTATTTCCACACAATTTTTTCTTTGGCGTCTGAAAGGGAATCTGTTTTGATTATCATTGTATGTGGCTCGTTGACAATTGGGTGGTTATCTGTTGTATAAATGTGCATGTAGCTCCATTTATCTGGCAGGCTGTGTTCTGTGTGTGTGTGTGTGTGTGTGTGTGTTTTTTTCTTGAATTTTCATTCGTTACTATTCCTATCAAAGGACTGAAATAGAGTGTGCGTAGTAAGCCTTATATGTCTACAGTTAAAAATGATATGCAATGACCACACGTGAGGGGAAAGACCCATTTTTCCTCATCACTGACTGGATGACCAGCCAGCGCTTTGTCTCGCTTGCAAAGATGGCGGCGCAACCTTCGACGAGCGTAGCGACCAAATCAACGTACTTACACAGCTGAGCGGGCTCTGCTAATCATTTTTGATAAAGATAATAATCTTTTATTCAGCGACTCACTCGAGCATGAAGGTGAGATGATGATAGTGATGGAATTGCCGGCCATATTCGTCAGTTATTGAGTCGTGCTGTGCGATCTCAAGAGTGTGTTCAGCTGACTGGTTACCAACGTCGAACGAGCTAGCCTAGTGTGTACTCTGCACTGCGTGCGAGTGGCCAGCGGCGTGTTAGTCAGCGCGAGAGGGGAGCGCGGCCTGCTCGCGGCGTGACACGGGCAGCAGGAAGGTAGGGGAAGAGGAGGAGTGAAAGAGAGGGTTGAAGTCCAGCAAGGGGGCGTGGTGGGGGGAGGGGGGGGTCGTGAACTGACCTGTCTGCATGAGGTGTGAGCGTCTGGATAGACTTCTAGACTGTTTTTTTTTCATTTACAGGTGTAGTGTGACAATACAAACTTTATTTTCAACTTTTTTGCTTTGTGTTCTTTTTTGGATGTGAAGCTGTAGTGGTAAATACATATTTTTTGATTGTGCAAAAAAATCTATCCAAATCTAAATGCCTAAATATTTTTTTATGATCAAAATTAAAACAAAAGAAGCCCAGATTCAAAATCTCCATTCAATTTCCTTCAAAAATCATATATATTTCATTTTTATATCTTTTGTAGTTTCTGAGCTAGAATTTTTTGTTAATTATTACCCCCAAATCATTAGATTTTTATCTGTCTTGTAGATCAACATATGCACACTACTGATTTGTCTTTGCAAAAATGATGCACACAAGTGATTTGTCTTTGCAAAAGAAAAGATGCACACGAGTGAATTGTCTTGTAAATCAGAATAATCACACTACTGATTCTTCTTTGTAAAGCTAAGAGATTCACACATCTGGTTTTGCCTTTAGAGCAATGCACAAACACTACTGAGTTGTTTTTGTAAAGCAGCTGATTTGCCTTTGTAAAACAGTGTACAAACATCACTGATTCTCCTTTATATAACAACATGCGTACACCACTGTTAATGCCTTGGTAAAGCAACACATGCCAGCCTGTTTGCATCTTTCTATACATTGTCCTTTGTAATGACCTTTCCACTGGGAGATGGGGAAGTAAACTGCAACCATACGTGAGTCTTCAACATTCTGATCAGTTTTCATTTCAGGTCATATTTCAATGGAAAGTTTAGCTCTTGTTTATAGACAAACCAATTCAACGGACCTTACCAGGAATGTATCCTAATGATCAAGGACAATGAAGTAGATAATGGACATTTTCAACTACCAGGAAGCCAAATAACAATAATGAAAGCAATCACAATCTTTCTGTTCTGGACAATATTTCTGATAGGGGCATAAAAGTCTTACCAAAAATGTCACAGGGGCATTCTTGGTCCTTAAAAAAGAATGGAATACTTAAAAATGAGCACGCTCTTTCCCCATGTGCACGGGAGGACCTGTCTTTCCCTCTATACAGGCACTGTGCATGGTTGCACAATCGTTACTTGTGTACCAAATTTTGCAATTTGCGAGTTTTGTTTATTTCAGTATTAGACCTCCGACACAGTTTGGTATTTTTTGAAAATATAAATTAAATTCTAATACCATTAAAATTTGTTTTAGATTATCAAAAAACGAAAGGTTTCATGTCTTGCTGTGCGTTTTGACAGTAGTACCTAGTGCTGACCACAATGTTGTGAGTGGAGCATAATACTAGAGCCCAAATGCCAGTGATACATAGAGAAAACATCAATGTTTAACAGCCATTACTCTGAATTCTATAAATTTCATCTGAAAAGACATAGTTCTACTGCTTTAATACCTTAAATCGTATTTGTCTAAATGTATGTTATGAGAAAGAGTGCATTAAATATTTTATCACAGAAAATACAGACATATTCATTGTTTATTACCCAAAAGACCACAATGATCAGTTTAGAGAATTCATGATACCTCAAATCTACACACTGGTAAGATCATATCAGTAAATATAACAATGCATATAATCTATGCTTCTAACAGAAAATCAAGTGTTACCCTTCCTAAACCCACAAGCCCTTTGAAAACTTCTTCTTCTTCTTCTCAATATTTTCAGGTATATACTCAAACCAATTTTTCTTTAGCATAATGTCCACCATCATCATACTGATGGCGATGGTTCTATGGATAATGAGCATAAACTGAGAGATGCTTTCTCCATGAATCCCCCCACCACCACCAAAAAAGAAATTGAAAAAAGAAGGCAATGCTGTACATCTCTGTTTTATGTGATCTTAATAAACTATCCAAATGCCTCACATAAAATTGCAATTCAAGTCTGATTTCAAGGTTATGGAAAGGTATTTTAAACAAACAAAAAGGAATGGGTGAACTCGGGGAGAGAGGGGGGAAGGGGAGGTGTGTATGAATGCATGCATGCATGCATGTGTGTGTGTGTGTGTGTGTGTGTGTGTGTGTGTGTGTGTGTGTGTGTGTGTGTGTGTGTGTGTGTGCAAACACCGAATATCACCTTCATACATAGATAAAGATAACAAGAAAAGACGTTTTAAAAAAAAAATCTGACTGGGGTACAGCAGAAAGAAGAATTCAGATATAACAACAACAACAACAAAAGCAAGGAAAAAACATGGCAGCAATAAGAAAAAAAAATAAAAAGGGGCTGGGGAGGGAGGGGGGCTACAGCTAATTTTGATTTCATAGAAAATAAGCCAACAAATAAAATTCTCCAGCACTGAAACAAACAATCAATCTACAAACAGTTCAACAACAACAACAACAAAGTATGCAAATAATTCTCTGAAACATATCATCAACAAAGTATGCAAATAATGATCTGAAACACATCATCTTCATTATTATTCAAAACACACATGCAAATAATGATCTGAAACACATCATCTTCATTATTATTCAAAACACACAAACACATGTTAAGTTATTCCATCTATGTTGAAGAATTTCTCCACATAGGTAATAAAAATTCATATGCATTTACCAGTATTTGAGTCCTCTCTGCGACAAATCGGGCTATTTGCTCAGCAGCAAATCCATATCTGAAAAAGAAGGGAGAACAAAAAAATTGAAAGAAAAAAAAATGCATTGCATTTTTATTTAATTTCTTTCATGAAGTGTACAAATCAGATGAGAAGAAACAGCATTTGCCTTAGAATTGGTTCTCATCAATTTTTATCGTTGTTTTATTATTGCTGCAGTTACTGTTAAATAATGCTGATGTAAGCCAGAGTAAGTGCTCACATGTTGGTGTGTGTGTGTATGTGTGTGTGTGTGTGTGTGTGTGTGTGTGTGTGTGTGTGTGTGTGTGTGTGTGTGTGTGTGTGTGTGTGTGTGTGTGTGTGTGTGTGTGTGTGTGTGTGTGTGTGTGTGCGCGCGTGCGCACGCATAAAAATTTGTATGCATTAGTACATCAACTGAAAGATGTGTGCTCAACAGATTATGTACATTATGCATGATATAAATGACTCTCCTTGAATGCTAAAAAAAAAAAAAAAAAGAAAAAGAAAAATCAGTCTGTGGAGTTCACTATATCTGTCCCAGTCAAGATCAGGCATGCAAGTAACACACACACACACACACACACACACACACAAAACACACACCTGTGCGCTCTCCCAGGGACATGTGCTTGTAAATGTCATTTGTTGCACATATGAAACACTACCACCACTGACAAAGATCAGTCCAGCTGGTCTTGGTGAAGAGACAGAATCCATAATGGAAAGTTTAAGGATGCAACGCAGTGGAAGATCAATGAAACTGAACCACAAAAGAACACCTGGTGGCAAGAAAGAATTGGGAAAAAAAAAAAAAGAAAAAAGAGAGAGGAAGAGAGGAACAGCTTAATCCTTTCATCGCCAGCTATCCCAAAGCTGCAAGTAGCTAAAAACTAGCTGTGCAGCAAAGATACAGTGGGGTACCAGATTTACAATCCTGTAACTTTTGGACCACTAAACAAATTCTTATCATTTAGACAACATTCTGACAACGACACAACACAAATTTATTCCACGTACTAATCAGACATGCGTAGAAATCTAAAAAGAAAATACAGACCCAAATGAATCACAGCATGCTCATGGTGCCAAATGGTTATTGTGGCATTTTTAGTGCAAATAGCTGTTTGGCTATTGTGGCAAGGAAAGGGTTAAACGAAGGTGTGCAGACAACTTAATTTCATTTTCAGTTTCATGCAGAAGATGTCCTTGCATACACTCTTTTCTGTACACACCACACTGCATCTGTTAAACCACAAGACCACAGCGCTTAGGGATAAACAAATAAAAAAAACATATATAAAAGTATACAAACAGGGAAGCCTGGGGGAGGGGGCTTATGGATGGATTTCAGCAGATGCCTGACCTATGCATGAACCCAAGAGCTGGTCAGACCTTGAGGGCTTAGCTGACATAGTCTGCAACAATACTGTTGTTATGTATATGTATGGGAGAGAAAGACAGAGAGCGAAGGAGGGGAGAGAGAAAGAAAGAGAGAGAGAGAGACAGTGAGAGAGACAGAGACAATGAGAGAGAAACAGAGATAGAGAGACAGAAAGAGAGACAGACACTGAGAGACACAGAGAGAGAGAAAGAGAATTAGCAAGAAAGAGTGTGTGTGTGTGTGTGTGTGTGTGTGTGTGTGTGTGTGTGTGTGTGTGTGTGTGTGTGTGTATCAACATATGCGTGAACCAATGCACATATATGTGCACATGTGTGAGGACAGTATGTGTTATGGACAATTTTTTGTTGTTGTTGAATGGCCATTCGAAAAGCAAAGGTGATTATTGTTGATCATCAAGAAAACACACACACACACACACAAAATAATATCAAAACTGCTCAACATACAATGCAGTAGAATGCAGTTGCAAACTGTATATGCCCTTCCAAGAGATAATAAGGTCAATTTCTAGAGTGTCTGCTGCCTTCATTGATTTTCATTTTTGTAAGAGGTCCAGGTTGTATATAAAGATTTCCGCAGTAACCACTGTCTTTGTTCTGCAGAAGGTGAAGGTGCAAGTTGTTTATTCACTACCACATAATTTATTGCCTTTGCTGATTTTGCTACTGCAGAGGGTAAAGATTCAAGATGTATCTATAGACTTCCACAATCTGCTGCCTTTGTCCGTTTTGCTCTTGGTGGAAGTAAAGGCCCAAATAACATCTAAACTAGACAACAGACTTCCACAGAAACTTCCGTCATTGTTGAATTTTGCTCCTGTAGGATGTAGAGGTATAGGTCCAAGTTGTGACTATAAAGCTCCACAGATTCTTTTGCCTTCATTGAATTTGCTGCTGCTAGAGGTAAAGGTCCAATTTGCATCTAAAGATTTCCATTTTTGCTGACTTCGCTTTTTTTTTGCTGTAAGTAAAGGTCTAAACTGTATCTAGTACTTCCACAGAGTTTGCCATCTTCACGGACTTCACTCCTGCAGTGGGTGAATGGCCAAGTTGTATCGACAGATTTCCACAGTCTTCTACCTTTCTTGATTTTGTTCCTGTAGGGGGTAAAGTTACCAATGGATTTTTCACAATATGAACTATCTTTATGACTTTAATCCTCTTGGAGGTAAAGGTCCAAGTTGTGTCTAAGAATTTCTTCTGTGTCTGCTGCCTTCACTGGCTTTGCTCCTGCAGCAGGTAAAAAAGTCCAAGCAGAGTTCATGCATTTCCAGTGTCTGTTGCTTCCTTGGCTATTATGTTGATAAAAACATCATCCATGTTTCTCCCTTAAATCCACTGGGTCACCACTTTGAAGAACACTTCACCAAGTTCCTCCACTTCTGTCAGTTATGTGCCAAGGCTTAGGTCTTTGCAAATGTTTTCCCTGTCCACTGTGCCATACTGACAGTCCATCACCCTTTCTGTTTCCCCCATCTGTCTCCCTCCTTCAACAGCTGGCTGGAAGATTGTTTTAGCAAGGCCACTGGATCTTGTCACATGGCCATACCAATGTAGGTTCCTTTTCCTGACTGATGTCAGTAGATCTTGATACAGTCCTATGTGCTGCCTGATACTTTTGATAGTCTTGTTGATTGGTGATGTGATTAGTGTGTCTGTTTAATTAAAAAAAAAAAACGAAAAAGAAAATGCACACACAGACATTCAAAGCTTCTCACACAAACATACACTCTGCACTTGAAAGCACACTCCCCATCCCCAACAAATAACTACAACATTGAAAAGCAAAAGCACCACATTAAGATGCAAGACATGAACACAGACACCGAAATTATGATGCTAATCATACCTATGGATTTCCATGACATCTGACTTCTTTGGCTTGCCTTTAGATGGATAATGTACAAACACTGGAGCCATATTCAGTCTCAACTGCAAACCATGCAAATGTAAGCAAACATATCCTCATGCAGAAGCATGCAAACAAACACACTCACATTTACATGCATATACCTGGTAAGTTTATTTGCAATTCACAATAAAGCTCTGCAGTCAACGCTTTTTTTTCAATTCAAAGTCAAAATCAACTTAGTTCTAAATCACTTTAATTATACCATTCGTATTAGCAATCACAACTCCATTACAGCTTTCCTTTAAAAAGAAAAATGAATAAGTCAAAAACTCCCAGGGAGTTTCTGTAAAAAGCAAAATGAATGAAGTCGAACACACACATACACAGACATGTGTGCGCACACACACACGCATGCATGCACACATACACAAGCACACAGAAGTCAGAGGCGCCGAAGAGTTCTTTTAAAAACAAATATATGAATAAGTTCAAACACACCCACAAAGACATGCACACACATAGACACAAACAGGCACACTTGCATGCTGCACATGCACTCACACACACACACACACAAATACGCTTGCGTGTGCATGCACACACACAAAATGATTATGCAATTTTCATTTATGTAGACAGAGACTGACACCAAGACATATAGGCGCGCGTGTGCAGACACACACACGTGCACAAAATAATTACACAGTCATCATTTGTGCAGACAGACAGATAACTCACACACACGTACACGCACACAATCACACACACATGGTGATCGAGTAAAATCACATCAAATCAATTCAAACTATTAAAGAACTGAAACAAACAAACAAATGTCTATTTTAAGTTATGAAGCAATTGATTTGCTAACATGAAAGGATGAGTAATACCATCAATTAAGAATTTAAGGAAAAAACATATAAACAAACCAGAAAACCCCACTCTATTTCTGAACAAAGTGAGCCTATCTGCAGAACCTGTGCCACTGCACCATGCCCATACTTGCTCACAACAAGTTGTGTATGAAGGTAATTCCACTGCCTCCCCCACTATGACTTAAATCATTCGATGGGGAAACAATTCTTTTCATGCTCAAATAAATATTTCATAAATCCAATATATACGGTAAAAACAATTACACTGATTGCATACAACCTGAGTGCTGTGCACATACAAACTGATGGAACAGAAAGCAAAAGGCAATAAACTGTAACTGCAGGATTATACCCTTTTTTCTGGTAATAACTTTTGTTCTAGCCTATACTAATTCATTACCAGTTAAATTTTCTGTGCCTTCTTACACATAGTGACATACCCCCCCCCCCCCCCCCCCCCACACACACACACACACATACACACATGCATGCATGCTTGCATGCGCATGCACACACACACACACACACACACACACACACACACACACATACACACACACAATCTGGAAAGGACAGACAGAACATCTAATATGTGTTGTCAGGTATCAAAATACTTATGGGAAAATCATTTTGTGAAGAAATGTCTTCGGATCTTGGACAACAGGAATCCAAGTCAGGTTGAGAACTTGGAAACTGGAAAGTGGTGTGTGTGTGTGATGCCGATCATGGTAAAACAAGCAGACAAATTACAAAACCTGCCAGGCTTCGGCACTCAAAGTTCTTGTCATACATCTTACTGACATGTATCTTGAGCGCACAGTTTTGAGCAGAACATACTCACATGCTGATAGACATCAGGAGCTTCATCCACATCCGCCAAAGTGAAAAAACATGTGGTTGGAATATTCTTTCGAGGAATGCCATGAATTGGCTACAATCTGATACTCTCCTTCGGCTTCTCTGTAACATTGTCACTATCATATTTATTTCCATTGCTGTGTATGTTACTGTTTTTAAAACAAAAACATTCGCACACAAAAAATTTTCCTTGCAGATTCAATGAAAACACTCATTGCAAGCTTGTAATTCAGAATGTTGAATATATGACACAAATGACAAGCTTCCCAATCATAATGGGGCATAAGTAGTGACTTTTTCATGCATATAGTCTACAATATGTATCTATGATATTTTCTATGACAACCCCCCCCCCCCCCCTACCCCCCTTTCTATATTTGTCTTCAATGGAAATGCACTCTTGAAAATGCTTTTAGATTCCCCTCTGGCTTGAGTGGTGGTGGAGAGTGGTGAGGGACCGTAACTTTCCCACTTCCTCTCTGTACCTTAATATTCATTAGTTAAAACATGGACTATTAATCTCAGCAATACAAAACCAAGAACTCAATCCCACTCCCAGTGACCACTTACTTGCACACAGGGCACTTTCTCTCAGACTGCGATGCTGTCAACATGATTATGATGGAATAGTTGCGAGGACCAGCCTCAACATAGCGACGAAATCTGTCTCCCTTTAGGCGGATGATAGGGTCCTTCTTGTTCAGTTCTGTGAGACGATGAACTCTGTCATCCAGAGTATCCTGTATCAATCGTTCAAAAGCACACACACACACACACACACACACACACACACACATACATACACACTCACTCACATACACACACACGCACACACACTCACTCACTCACATACACACACACATACACATACACACACACATACTCACACACACTCTCACACACATATGAACATAATGATGTTAACATGCAATTTTAAGATTATGATGCCAGACCCAATACTACTAAAACTCAAACAAAAAACAAGTGAAGATTTATGAGGCCACTGGCTGCATGACTGGACCAGTGTAAAGAGCAAGTCAACATCTAGAATTGATGATTGAAAAAAAAGTGCACAAACACATGCACACATATATGGGTTCAATCATCTCACCTTCCAAAGAATGTGTCCACTATGGGGCATTGCTTTAACTCAATCAGGAACATTGCCCTTTCTCCTTTGGGAAGTCTTCATTTCAAACCTAAGGATTTCAAAATTTAATCGCCTGTATTGCTTCACCTAATAGAGTACTAATGCTGTAAAAAAAAAAAACAAACAAAACTAACACACACACACAAAAAAACAAAAAAAACAGACACCTTATATATTGTAGAGCCACTTTTTTTTTCATCATAAATTTTCATTTCTTTCACACACACACACACACACACACATGTATATGTATACTATATGGACAGACAGACAGAGAGAGACACAGACAGTGACAGAGTTCTCTTTTGTTATTCATTCAAATTTTTGGTTTTTGGTTTTTACAGACCTTCATCAGCAACTGCTTTAAAATTCAGACAGACGCACACACATATACAAACACATGTATACACACACACACACACACACACACACACACACAGACTCCAAATGACTGTTCACTATGTAAGAGAAAAAATCCACCTCCTTTTACAACCCTCAGTCAAGTCATTTGGTTTGGAAAAAGTTTGGAATCTTAAGGTTACATCATGCACTGATATCTCTTAAACTTAAATTAAAAAAAAAAAAAAAAGCCACCAACAACCCACCCCCCAAACGCTAGTTGACAAGCATTTGGGCATTCTTCTGTGATTTGGTGCCCTGCTTTGGTTGAGGACTGAATGTTTTTGAGTGTATGTGTGCTCGCACGCTTGTGTATGTGTGTGTGACTGCACACACGTGTGTATACACATGTGTATGTGTGCAAATGTGAGGATCCTGGCAGCATCTTGATTTACATTTTATAACCAGAAACCCTTTTTTTGTGTCAGAATTGCCAACTGGTTGAAGACAGACATCTAAGCAAGAAGAAGTGAGTGTGTGTGTTTATGTTTACAGAGAGACAGAGAGAGACTGTACATCAACTACTGTACATCATACTGAGGATCTTAGGGATGGATGCAAGACGTACCCAGTTTGAATGAAACATGTCTAAAAACGTGGCCCCAGTGCCTTCCATCTCAATGCAAACACCAATGGCTATCAGTGTACTAATATGTTACTTTTGAATAGCCTACGTCTGTTGGGGCACAAAAAATGGAACTCTTCTTTGGTGAGCGCTTTCAATGTTTCCACCATAGTGAAAGTAAGGAGAACCAGCTAAAAACACCTGTTTCGATCTGCGTAAGATTTATTAGGCTCGCCACAGCATCAAATTAGTTTAATAAGTCCATCTGATGTCTGTTTTACAAAAAAAAAATATATATATATGATCTGCTCTGCACACAACCTTTTCTTCAGTATCGTTTATACACGTATCTATGATTTAGCTGCAACACCTGCGCCTCGTGGCCTCAAAGGTCAGCAGCTATAGACCGGACCGTTCCGCATGCAGTACTGGGTCGATAGGACTGGCAGGAGATGCGATGTGTCGGCATTTCGAATGCAATGATTTGTCAAGTGGGGTCACGTGACACTCTCAAATCAATCTTCGTTGCAGACGAAGATTTACTTTGTTGACAATCCGTGCTGCGATGTAAGATTTGATGCACTGTGTTCCTTCAAATTTACCCAGCTACTAAAAAGTAGTTTAATCTATTCTTTATAACTTCACTTACTATCAGCAATGCTATGCTTCCTTAAAAACAAGTTTACTTTCGATGACCGACCTTATCTTCTTGCTCAGTTCATCCAAGTTATTCTTTACGAATAGCTACAAGCACTCATACACGACTGATATATATACATGTGTTACCGAGCTCAGTGGATAAAACCGCGGTAAAAAGAGAAGATCTTACCTCTTTTCGCAGTTTTGATTTAGCAGTCATAACCAGGAGAATACTGACGATCAAACACCGCAAGAACATCTCGTCGGCTTGCAAGCAGCTGCTGATGCCGATGGGACGACATACAAATACAATAGGCCTATCGATTAGTTTCGCAACACAGCCATCCCTGTAACCAAATACCACCTAAGCTAGTTTTTAATTCCTATTTCGTTTCTTTGCAACAGTGATGGAGCCTAGGCTAGTTTCTTCGGACAAACAGTACTTTTTCGTTTATAGTGAGATCCATAGCATGATAAATGAAAGAAAACTCATGGACTATGCCATAGGCTACAGCCCCTCTTTTGGATCTATTATGGAGCGAATGACGTGGCAATATCAAGTTCTTTCATTGGGTTAAGCATAACCATTGAAATTGAAGGATGCTGAATGGCATTTAGGCATAAGATGCGCGCCAGAGAGTTGGATACCCTGTCAGAATGTTCACCCCGGCGAAGACCTCAGGTGGGGAATTTTTGATGGACACTGAACAAAATAGTTTGTCTTGCAATGGTAGATACTTTTTGTCACTTTATTGTATTGACAAAAGTGATTTGTGAGATATAGGCCTATCTGGAACTTAGAAACGCCCTTTGCACAGTTGTGTACCATCAATGGGTTATTTACTGAAATTTGGAGTGAAATTGATGTTGCAAGGATTGATTTTCTGAAAAAAATAATCAAACAAACAATAAAAAGAAAAACAAAAAAAACAAAAAAAAAAAAAAAAAAAAAAAAAAAAAAAAAAAAAAAAAAAGCAGGCCTACAAGCACAGCCTATTCATTAAATTAGCAAAAATTGGGCTTTACATTCTTGAGAAAGTCGTAAAATGATTTATTTTGACGCTGCGGTGTTTCATTCTAAAAGTGTATAACAACAACACACACTTTCGTGTAACAAGTGTGTTGAAAGATAGGCTAATAATGATAAAGACCATGGGTATCAAATGTTAAAGATCAGCGATGGAAGGCATTCTTTAAAAATCTCAAGGATTTACTCCCACTCGATCTTCCTTGTGTGGAAGGGCATTAAAGCCACAGCCAGACGACGCCAGGGTAGATCTGGCAAACTACAAGCCTGCTGGAGGATATCCGGAATTTTGCTGAGTGGGTATGGGTTATGATTGCTGACTACACACGTGCATGGGCAGTAGGAATGTTTGGCAGGCTGATGAGTGCTTTAAACTCAGTGGTAACTTTCGCTTCAGCTTTGCATACTGTTGGAATTGGCAAGAGTTCAGCTCATTAAGCCTCTGCATTACAGCAATTTACAGACCAACCTATGCCTCTGTATACAGCATGTTGCTGACCATCTCTGAAAAGAGATTTCAACTTTCTGATGTCTGTCTCTGTGTGAAGTTCACACACACTTGCAATGAAAACCAGGATGGGAAGCGACGAGTTCTGCTTTCCTTGATGCTGTGGCAATACACTTTTTCTACGAGTTTCCTGTTGATGGACCACCCTGTGTCCATTTCCACCTTTCAGCCTTGGTCATAGTCTTTTTTTTGCCTAGAGACTCTCAATGCCTAGCATTTTGTCTGCATGGATATACATTTGTTGGTATTTTTTTGTTTTTTGTTTTTGGTGGTTTATTTTTGTGTTAAATCCTATATTTGCTGTCGGTCAAGATGTTCCTCGAGTGTGCTGTGCATATCTGACCGGCTAGACAACTCTGTGGACAGTGATCTGTCAGTTTTGTGTAGGTATGTGTCTGGCTTATCATTATGTAAAAGTCAAAGAGCAGAGATCCAAGAATTGTGCCCTAGGCACTTAAGAACAGACTGGGGCTAAGGAAGAGGTAAAGAGAGAAAACATCATTTCAGATTACCAGCTGGCTTTGTTGGACAACACACACACACACACACACACACACACACACACACACACACACACACATTTGCAGTCAATTTCTTGGTGCTGCTCACAGTCCTTGTAGATTTGCTGTTTGTTGAAGTCTTATTCAAGTTTAAATAAATTATGAACATCATTTCGTTGACAATTCAATAAATAATCAGCCTAATAGATTTGAAGGGTTAAACAAAAGAGTTGTATGCAGCAAGAAAGACGTTACTGAAATTCTATTACATGAAAATAGAAAACCAATGTAAAGCAGGCGTGATTTCTGCTCGTGAAGATGGAAAACAATCTAGGTGCTAATTTTCATCTAGCGATTTGCCTGATGAAAGAGTACATAAAAAGTTTATAAGTATTTGAAATAAATAATCTCTTTAAAATTACTTTTTAAGATTTCAAACACACACACACACACACACACACACACACACACACACACGCACACACACACACACACACACGTGTGTGTGTGTGTGTGTGTGTAACTGGCAAGGCAATACTTGGCCTGGTCATGTTTAAAGTATAGAATATGGTCATGAAAAGATGATGAAATGCCATTAAAAACAAAGCACAAAGAACAGAATACAGACAAACAAACAAACAGCAGATAAATAGAATTCTTAGAGTGAAAAATAAATGCCGTGTTGAAAACACTGCACAATAGTTACATAATTACCTACTTACTTGTGATTAAACAAACCAACTTCATTCATTTATTCTTGTAAGAAGAACAGTTAAAAACGTGCAGCACCTCTGCATATGTGACACGACCAATATTGCAAGTTTTTCTTTTTTTTTTTTTTCTTTTTTAGTCCATGCCCATGCTCGGACGGAAGGTTTGAGTACCTTACGCAGTGCACCAAAAATTTCTGTCAGTTACACCGTTGCATCGATTGAGAGAGTAACTTTTAAGTTTGGAAGAGGCTGTCGTTTGTTTTTGTTTTCATCATGAGGAAATATCACTGAGCAAATAAGACTGTCGACTGTCTGTAACTGCCATCTCAAAGGTCAAAAGGAGGTTTAATTGTAGTATTTAGGATAATTATGATTGATAATATGGATGCAGATGAATCACACACCTTCTGTATTTTATCTTTTTTGTCTTTCTTCTTTATTTAAAAAAAAAAACTTTATCTTTATTATTATTTTCTTGTTGCTGACTCGTCTTCCGTGCCACTTTTCAATGGCATTGGACCCACATCGCTCATTCCCGCTCCCTCCTCCACCGACTCCTCACCAAGTCACAGCCACCTTTGGCCTGTCCGTCCCACCAAAGACCCAGCACCGGCAATCCACAGTCAGTGTCAAGACATCATGAGGCAAACCACCGAGGAGACGCTGCACTGCTGCCGAGTCACTTTGGTGGTGTGCAGCAGCGCCTGTTCTGGTCCAACACATGGCAGGACACCACACACCCCCTCACTGACGACAATAATCGCTGAGTCACGAATGGTTTCTTTCCTGCACAGGGCGCCACATTGTCCGTCCAACGACAGTCCCCATGAATCTGCATATATTGGTGACCCCGACAAAACCAAACCAAGGGCAAAGATGTCGAGAGATAACCAAAATTGTGTCGCCAAAAGAGCAAGGCATGAAAAGGCCACAGAATATTTTTTGCCTGATCGATGAGGATGAGAATGATGAAGATGATGCTCACATCTATTTTTATGCTGATTGGTGAAGATGGGGATGATGAAGACGATGCTACGGATTTCCATTCTGGTCCAAGACTGCATGACAGGGCTGTATTCTACGCTTCATAATAAGTCCTGGTGTCATACAGGCCGGAAAGATGACACCTTCATGTGATGTGTGGTCAGAATATTTGAGTAACACTCTAAACAAATGCATCCATTACGTAGATGAAACTCAATTGTAGGGTCCCACTCTTCTCAATTGATTACACAGCAAACTCAACTTTTGGCATGAGGTGCTCGTGGCAGATCCCCCCCCCCCCCCCCCCATAAACAAATGGCTCTGATGGGAATCGAAACTCATGTCCTCCCAGCCATGTGTCCATAATGCTAACCACTTTGCCACAGTGGCTGGAAATACGAACTTCTTCACATGTAGTTTCTTGGAGTTTCACATCACTGGAATGCACTATCCAGTTGCATTGATTAAATTTGAATCTGACCTTAATTTGCTAATGTTATCATCCTTTTTTTTTTTTTTTGATTACCTCTTTCTTAAACGAATACACACAGGATGCATAAGATAGATGGTCTTTACACTCCTGCTACAGTTTTGGAATGTGGTTTTTACCAAATTCTGGTTGAGATTAGTACTGCTTATTATACAGATCTACCTCAGATTACAGTAATAACCTGTCTCTGAAATAACCATCCATCACTCTTCATCCGATAAACATTTTGCTCATGACACACAATTTGAGGTCTGTTAGTTTCACCCGGTTATTTAAATATATCAGGTAATTCTGAACACTCAAACCGCATAAAAACAAGTCTAAATGAGTCCCCACAAAACTGATTTACCTTTTTTTTTGACAGTCCCTTCTAGAATTTGAAGGATACTCCACTTTCAGACACAACCAGCATTAACGAACATAGACTTCTTTTCTGATGTGCATGGCTTGCTATCAGTTTGATGCATTTCTATCTGAACACGTCTCTATGTTGGCAGCACATGGGCACAGCTAGAACTCAGGAGACTAAGCATCATCATTGTCACTGTCTGCCTACAGATCAAATGACACTTTTACCTGCCTTTTTCGTGATTCTCTACAGACTTGAAAATTGTTACATTGTCCTAGCTAACAACCGAAAGTGTTTGCTTTAAATGCTTAATTCAGAAAAGATAAAATTGTGATGCTAATTCTCAAATTGCCCTAACAGTGACAGATCCTGTCCCTTTTCCAAGTTCTGAAACAGGTCACCTTTCCTGTTTTATTTCTAATTAACGTTCTCCAATTTGCTTCTAAAATGTCACATGCCCATAGTACCTATTTTGCATGCCGTCTCCACACCGTATCACTTGTACTGATGACATATTATATATCTTCCATCTCTCAGAGCAAATACTTTTGCCAGCGTTCTCAAGTTCAAACCATCTGGAATACAGAGCGTTTTCACAAACTTTTTTGCATCTTTTTTCCGAAGGCTTGCTATTTAACATCAAATGTTGGCATCTCGTTCTCATGTAGTTATGAAACTACTCTGCATTTATAGTGTGTGTGAATGCATGCATGCGTTTGTGTTTGTGCATGTGCGCGCGTGTTGTGTGTGCGCACACACGCATATGTGTGTGTGTGTGTGTGTGTGTGTGTGTGTGTGTATGTGCAAGTCATACCTTATCTAAGTATGTGCATGTGTGTGTGTGTGTGTGTGTGTGTGTGTGTGTGTGTGTGTGTGCACATGCATGCGTACAGGGTGCGTATATGTGAGAAAGAGAGAGAGAGGGAGAGAGTATGTGTGTCATGTCTGCATTAATGAATTAATAAAAAAATGGTGTCATGTTGAGATAAATCGTGGCAATGTTCTGTCAGTACAAAGCTACAAAGCATCACTATGGTGTTTATTATTTTGTGGATGACTTCAATTGTACTTGTTATGTACCATTCAGGTTTGAAAGCCGATGATTTTTTATTTCCCTTTTGTTCTTCCTTATGAGCTCTTTCTTCACTTGTAACTGATAGCTGTCATTTTTTTTTTCTTTTACAACACTCTTAAATTCATTCTCCAGTTTCTCAAGCAAAAGTGCTGTACAGTATCACAAGCTCCCCTGCCATCCCCTCCATTCTATGGAAGAGCTTCCTCTTCACAGTGTCTCCCTTGCCCAGATCTGACTACTGAGACTCTTGTGTAGTAGGTACGTCTGCTGAACATTTTGTTGACATGCTGTCAGAATAACAGTAGTACTAATATGATTTGCCGATATGGAATTGGGCGTATTAATGGGGGTTGACATAATTGTGGTCAATCCGCAGTCTGAAGACTGCCACTGGCTCCAATCTTGTCAGCTAGTGGTGGATTTTGTTCTGGTCGTGTAGATTGTTATAATTATGATTAATATTATGTAACACATTCATTGATTGGTCACTTCATTATTCATTTACTTACTCTCACTTTTATTTAACATTTAATATCATGGAGCAGATGGCTTTTGCAAGCAATTGCATGACTTGAACCATCCCACTGTGGGAGCAAATTACCATAGTTGTTTATAATCCAGTAATTTTCATACACGATTTTTTTTCAGCCTTGTTATCTTTCTCTTTGTATGACAAGCATAGAATAAACATTTGCTGCATGGTGGCTAACACTGGTAAGGATGATAAAACAATGAGGCACCAAGGATTCATTCTGGCATGAGACTCCGTGACAAGACTGTATCCTATCTATGCTTCTTTCTGTAAATATTCTGATGTCGATTGGGCCACAGAGATACATATATAAGCTGCTTCATTTGGAAATCTGCGCATGACTTTAAAAAAAACTTGTTGCAATAGTTCCAATCTTCTCAGTTGAGTACAAAGCACACTGGGCTGAAATTGGCCAGGAAAAAAAAAGACTGTTGAGGAACTGATGCACAACCTTCCAGCAGTCAGTCTATCATGCAGCCACTATAGTGAAGCGATCAGCTTTGTGGACTGGGAGGTCATCAGTTCCAGTTCAATCAAATGCATTTGTGGGTTTTGTCATCCCTCACCGCTCATTCCTAGAACTGTGAGTGTGATGAGCTCAAAAAAGAAGAACAGAAAAACACACGATTAAATTTCATATACTTAATGTATGTGTCTCCAACACTATTGCTCAAATGTTCTGACAAAGGGTAAACGTATATTTTAGACCTAACTGAAACCGATATGTGAAGGAAACAAGTGCGTGTCATGGAGTCTTACAGCTCCATAGTGTCATTTTCATTATCCTCAGTGGTCACCTTGAAAAACAACAACAAAAAAAAAGGGGTTTGTATCCAGACCCCCCCCCCCCCCCCCCCCCCCCTGCTGTCTGTCCCTGCTACTATGACATATCATTCATTTTCATCCCTAAACAGTAATTTTCTGGGAAATGTGGTCACAAGTTGGATGACAAAAGTAACGAAAATGAAACAAAACAAACAACAAAACAAACAAAAACTCTACTAACAAAACAAGCAACAACAGAAAGAAAAGATATGCAAAACAAACAAATGTCAATGATGATGTTGATGCAGATTCACACAAAAAAAATGTTATGGGAGTTCAGAACAGACACACTTTATTACAATTTTATCAGAAACATAAGATTCAGATTTGCAGTGGTCATTCAAAATACTGCATTAATCTGTACAGTACACAAACACAAACTGAAAACACAGTAAAAATATATAATTTGCCATCTGAAGTTCTACAAATATAAAATCTTGCACATTTTCACAATGATGTGATACAACTCTGAAACATAAAACACTTTAAATAGAAAAGTTCCATGTATTCAAGAATGCAATCAGAAGTATCTTAAATCACTAATCAAATGCACAGAGTCCATATACATGTAAACAAGAAAAGTTTCATACTACAGGGGACATTTTTGTTTTTAAATAACTAATGACATATTTGTGCAGAATTATTCACGACTGTCAAGCTTTCATCAACATATATCAACAAATGAAAAAAAAGAAACTCCATAAATAAAAATGTCAAGAAAAAGTTGAGGCAAACTCAACTTTAATGCCACCAAGATGATCAGACACTAAGCTTTTTCAACTGAAAGGAATTTATTTTTAGAAATACCCTACAAATAGCATTTGTTTCACTGTGGTTTATACAAACCATTGAAACAAGTCTCTGAACCATTATGTAGAGAAGCAACTTCCCCAAGATGCCGATGCAAGCGTATCGACAGCGGCTTCTAATCAATTGCATCGCTAACTTAGGGCAGTGCACATGTATCCAAAGCGGTAAGAAGGGAAAGAAGGGATGGGGGAAGGGGGCATGGGGGGGGGGGGGGGGGGGGGGCAGGGGGGGGGGGGAGGGAGGACAGGGGTAGAGACTGGATGAAGAAGATAATAATAACTATTCAAACTGAACTTACATCCATGACAAACAGGGCCAGAGGAAGGAGGGAATATTTGGGAGAGCCTGGATGAGTTAAGCAATTTCTCACCCCCTCCATCCCCAAAACTAAACTTCCAGTATATGCAAATAATCATGGAACAATAATAACATCTTCAAAGCAGGTATTCTATCTCTTAAACATGTGGTGAGGAGACAGGTAAACTCTTGTCATGAACACCTATCAGTGAAGATACACTGGCTATCCTTAGTGTGGAGCACTGAGACATACTAGGGCACCAAGTTTTAACAAGGAAGTAATCTTGTTGGGAATAATTCTTTCTCTTGCCCTGAAGATATTGGGGATCTGGGTTTGGGAAAGAGGAAATTTTCCATTTTTAATAATTCAGTCCTTTTACCACAAAACATTAAAAGATTGTGAGGATGGAGTGTCATCCAGACTGAATTTGTCATACATGAGATAGAGACGTTTCCAAGTCAATAAAAAGGCAACAAATTAGCAGTTGAGGAGTTGGCATTTAACCCCTTTTGCATTAGCATTTTCCAACCCAAAAACTGCTTCTAGTATACGTATTTTTTTAAAAAAAATCAATGGAATGCGGCCAGTTCACAACCCTAGTCTGTGTGAATGAATCATTTTCCACACCCCATACTACTGCTATTTATTTTGGCCAGCCTTGACTTAAAACAAGGTCGCAGTGTGTGAGGGAAAGTTATGCAGTATGTGCAGCCACTTGCGGCCATAACGAACACCAGGGGAGACAAACAGAGTGGCCGGATACAGGCAAAACAAATGCAAGAGGGTTAATTTATGGAATTTTTCTGGGAACCTCAACTTTAAACTTTTTACAGAGAATCAGCAGTTACTTCCCTTGACTGTGTCCTGGAAGCAGCGAGTACTGGTATTTCACAAAGCATGGTAAGATTTTATCTCCTTTATCAGAAACAGCAACATGTCAACACTGTATTCTACTTCTTTTCCGTTTCAAAACTAAAAACAAAATATATTACAATGTCGGCGATACATGAACATAACTTATGCAGATGAAAACAAGAGCAGTTTATCAACTCTCCTCTCAAGTATGAGGACTAAGGCCAGCCATCAATGTGTGCTCCATAGTCACAGTCCATGTGTGTGTGTGTGTGTGTGTGTGTGTGTGTGTGTGTGTGTGTGTGTGTGCACGTGCATGCGTGCACATGTGCATGCATGTGCATGCTGTGTTCATCCATATATCCCTTAAAAGCAGCATGGAAAATTTCTATTGGGGGGTTCTTCAGTGGATGAGTAGTAGATACTGAAAAAAACATGTTCTGTGAGCGTCTGTAAGGGAAAGACCAGATGAATCATTTCATGCAGATTGGAGACAAAGGTTCAAGTCACTGAGGGACATGGGAAAAGGATGAAGAAAAAAAGCCATAACGAACACACAGAAAAAAAAGCAGACAACGTTTAGAAAGGAGTCAACTCCAGAACATTCTGCACTTCAGAAATTTGGATATGAGGATCAGACAGAATGACATCTCGATGTTCTGACACACACACACACACACACATGCGAATGCGTACACACCAGCCAAAGAATATCCAGAGAATTGATCAAACTGCCTCGAGTTGGAGCAGACAAGGTGGGCGTATTCACCAGCCAAGCAAAGGGAAAGAAATGAAATTAGTCACTCTTGGGAAGTGACCTAGTTATTTGAGGGTAATCTGCCAGAGACTGAGGGAATATTAAGGCATGTTGAGGAACAGGATTTGGCTCACTTCTCTCTTGATATACTTTTCCTTTTGTGCCATCCATGTGTTCTAATTGTGTAACATGCTCTTCACACCAGATAGGACAAGGGCTTTATTTAGACAGTAAGATAAGATAAGATAATGTTGCTTATAACCCAGCCGACTGCAAAGGGCCACATCAGGGCTGTCACCATGTTAAAATCAACTCACCAGTCTTTAAAAAAAAAAAAAAAACAAAAAACAAAACAACAACAACAACAAAACACTTTTTTTTAGACAGGTAGGTGTGCAAAAAAATAAATGTAATGTTGAACACATGTCTGTAGACAGCTTTTGCAGATGAAAACAAGAGCAGATTATCAACTCTCCTGCTAAATTTGAAGGCCCAAATGCTATTTGTCCATGTGTGGATGTCCTGTGTCCAAAATGTGTGTGTATGCTGCAATCATCCTCGTTTCCCTGATAAGAAGCATGGACATTTCTACTGGCACTCTTCAAGGCCAAAAAGATTTCTTAAAAGTGCTTCAACTGTTTCTAACATTGTACCTCCTTTCACATCAACAAGAATGCCATCATTTTCTTTATCTGATGGATGGTATTGTAACACAAAGATGACATCGAGGTGACATAGGTGGAGGGTGCATGAAATCCTTGTTCCCAAAAGGAACAAATAATGGGGAATATTATTATCTGATAATATGGTTTAATTTTGAAGAGTAATTTGTGTTTCTTTTTTTTTTTTCTTTTGGATTGACAAAGAAGCATTCCTGGTGAAAGTGAGCCTCACTTGGCAAGCAGTATGTTCTAGACTACACACACACAAACATGCACGTGCACACACACACACATGCATGTGCACAAGTGATCATGTGTGTGTGTGTGTGTGTGTGTGTGTGTGTGTGTGTGTGTGTGTGTGTGTGTGTGTGTGAGTGTGTGTGTGTGTGTGTGTGTGTGTGTGTGTGTGTGTGTGTGTGTGTGTGTGTGTGTGTGTGTGTGTGTGAGTGTGAGTGTGTGAAGCAGGTAGCTAGAAGTATTACAAGACATTGGAAGCTTAAAGCAACATCTTTTTTCCAACACAAACAAGAAAACTTAATAAATTATAAATGTACAGTGTACAGTCTGTTAAAACACACACACACATACACACACTCTGTGGAGGCATCCATGTGTACAAATAATCATTCCATGCACGCATATACACGGATGGTTGATGGTGGTTTCTCCCATTATATGATTGTCTATGCTCTCACATACATATTTAGAAATGGACCTCGGATAAGGAGCATGTAAACATAAATGGCCACTCTTCATGTAAAAAAAAAAAAAAATCAAGAAAAAATAAGTAGATCTTACCTGTCACAGACTTGAGCTGCAGAGTTCAGGGACAAACCTCCCTTTAGTGTATATATTTGTGTCTGCATGCTGATGTGCTAAATTGAGTTGGAACTATGAGCACACATCCATATCCAATAATATATAATAATAATAGAACTTTATAGTGCACTCTACCTTCAGAGTATTTGTCAGGGACCCAGCCTGAAATAAAAAAAAAAAATCAAAACATCAAAACTGAGGGTCACCATGAGAGCATGGCATGAAGGGCCCCAGAATTTGAGACTTTTTTAAAAAAAAATGCTGATCAATGAGAATGATGATGAATATGAATAATAGGATGCTATGTATTTCCAGTCTGGTCACAGACCACATGACAAGACCATAGTTCATGCTTCTTTTCACGATAATATACCAGCATCAACCAGGCAAGAAAGATAGAGACACTTGCAGTATCCGAAAATTTGCACAATGTTCTCAGAGACCCATCCATTAGGATGATAAAACTCACCTTTGTGGTTCTCGTCTTCACATTGGAGCCATGGCACATTATGATTTTGGGTATGAGTCATTCTGGGATGAAAATTCCAATAAATAGTTCATACCCCTGACAGGAATCGAGCCTGCAACCTCCCAGCTAAAAAATTCCAAAGGCTTATCTATGCACCCCTGCTGGTAGTATACGCCTGTAATTTCTTTTTATGGCAAGAAATAGGATAGAAGAATGCTATGAGCTGGGCAGAAGATAGGACAAAACAAGATGAGAAAAATATGGAGCATACTTGCCAGAAGCACTTAACATTTTTTTTTTCCTTCCAAATCTTATCCCTATCTGGCTGAGAAATATTCAGCACTCTGTACATTTTCAAAGGTTATAATATCAACATTTACAAAAATTTTTCCCCTTGCTTACCTGACTGTGCCAAGTGCTCTAATCCAATTTGGCTACATGTAACAGAATGAGATACAATTAAACAAACTGACCAATCAGTTATCCGTCTAAACATTTAAAGTTGTGAGCTATTTAATAAAGACATGACACCAACATATCCTGAGTTCTCCAGTTTTTCAGGCCCATCTTGGGCACAGGCTCTACTAGCTCAGACTTCTCAAACATGTCATTATAATTTCAGATGCATGCACACAACCTTTGTATCAAATGCAACCACACAATCGAATCAAAATGAATCAGCTCTATTCCTAAAATCATCATGTAATTCACATCCCTGTACAGCAGAGCACAGCCAAATATAGTGACAAATACACACATACCCCTGCAAGAATCTCACATACATAGACAAAGAAGTTTATGATTTATCTTAAACAAAGATTTATGATTTATGACTGCACTGTTTTCAGCAAGACTGATCTTAAATCAACATGAATGAATATAAGACCTGAATTTCCCACATGCGCTGACTCATTATCCTGTAACATGTATAAATCAGGACATATCTGACATCCCATCCTGCGATATGTGTTACATGCATCATATATATATATCTCTCTCATCAAGGGCTTCATCCATCTTGGAATTTCTTCTGCAAAGCTAGACCAAGCTCTCAACACGTCAACACTGATGATCCTGGGGAATCTTGTTTAAAAAGTCAGATGATAATCCATTCCCGATACACATCTGCCACTAGCCTAATGTTGTGAATCACACAGAGAAGTTAAAATCTTTGGATGTAAGCTGTAAAGATTACATTCAGTTTTCTTTCTTTCTAGATTAAAAAAAAAAAAAGTTTTTACACTTCAGCTGGAAATTAAATGTATGTAAATTATGGATAATGGTTAGACAACTGTTGCATGAGAACAAAACTCCTTTCTTCATGCAGGAGAATGGTCCAGAGGAAAGTAAGTTTCTGCAACACTTTGCAGTGCCATGAAGTGAAAACACCACCACCACCACCTCTTCTTTTTCACATTCTCATACACTGCAGGAATGCAATATCTTTTTTCTTTCTTCATGCCATACATGCATGACAAATCGACCATTTCTTTAGAAAATACTCTCCCAGAAAGTGTATAATGACATCTGGCATCAGGTCTATTTTATTCTAAAAGTAGTACTGAGAGAGAGAAGCGAAAGAGAAAGAGAGAAAGAGAGAGAGAGAGAGAGAGAGAGAGAGAGAGAGAGAGAGAGACAGACAGACAGACAGAAAGACAGACAGTGAGTGACCTGGGACAGAGGAAAAAAAAAAAAGAACAGAAAATACTATGGTATGTAAAACACACACAAAAAAATCAACAGAAATATGAGAAAGAGCAAAATTTTGGAACAGATAACTGTATTTATCTTCCCTCTCCCCATACCCCCTAACGATGCTGTGAAAATCTAAATTTCAAGTTCAAGAAAAGATTAAAACATCTGAAATTAAAAAAAGTTTTAAGAAACTTGTGACAATGTTTTTAACAACTGCTCTCTGCAGAAGACTTTATAAGTTTATTCTTATAAGATGAAAACAAAACAAATAGACACACATTCAGTGATTCAGCAAAAATACAAACAGGAGAAATAAAACATTCCTCAGCAAAGTCTATTGTAACAAATCAGATATTTGGCACTGGTCTGTAAGTTGTGTTGAATCATTTTTACCTGTTAGTGAAAGGCATATAAAATGCCCTGACTAGACATCCAACCCAACCACACCCCAATGCATTTTACCGGATATTTGAGTGACTAATTTTCTTTTTTGAATTTTTTTTTTCTTTTACAGGTCAGCTCCATTTTGGAGTAGCCAACTTATGTACAGAGACCAATGAATCCTTCCATGGTATCCAGAGTTTCAGCTTATCCATTTCGGGGTTAAGCATTTCGATAGCCACTGTTGTGAAATCCAACATCTCCCAGCATAATCACCATTTCTAAAGTAGTTCTCTCATCCCTTTGCATGAATAAATCAAAATAGTTGAAATTTACAAAGCGGTTTCTCTTCTTCCTGCAATAAAGAGACGTAGTTTTCAAAACAGCATTGCTCAATTTGGTGCAGAAATGCTGCACTGATGCTGCATTTTTGTTGTAGCATTATTGCTGTACTGCGGCTAGGTTTATGGGTACATGACTGTTCTATTATCTTATCAGCAGTGAGGAGATTGAAAATGTCATGTCATCCTAGGCATTCAGCTGTGGGTAGACTCCTTGCAAAAGTCAGACACATTTCAGCTGCTCGGCAGTGCTGTGGCCAGACTGCTGGCGTAGAAATCGGGGAAGGCAGCTGCAGTAGGCCACGCCCGCTCCAGCCCGGAACTGCTGGATGTGTTTCACTGCCTCCATCTGCAAGGTACAAACATCACCTTCACATCCCCTGCTATCAATGACCAACAGGATCACAAATCAGAAGACAATCTGAGGCACTGTGACAGTATGTAGAAATATTCGTCTTATACACGCACATGAATATGTACACATGCAAATGTAGACTTACAAGCTCATGCACATGTAAACACATACACAAATACTTTGCAAGTCTTGGAATTCTTATGTCAAGTTGAGAAAAACAAAACAAACAAACAAACAAAAACCATAATAGAGCCAGTTTCACAACTGTCAAAATTTGAAAAAAAAAAAAAATCAGAATTCATGTTAGCATTTTATGGTTATTATCAGAACTGTCTACCCTCAAATTCACTTGACAGTATTTCAAAGAGTAAATTTTAAGAATTTTCCAGTCTCAAACCAGATTTTTAAACGAAAAAAGACACTTAAAGGAAATAAGAAGATAATGCTAATGTCAAATCTATTTTTCCAATTTTCTATTATCTCACTCTACTCTGACGTCTGTGAAAGCGGATGTCCCACGCACAATGCTTTCTGTCTGTCATCTGCTATACCAGACTGCGCATTACAATATTTTTAGAGCTAACGTCAATCAGAGTATTAGAAACTGAAGCATGCCATGTGATAGCCCCATCATCATAGAGTAACCTTTCAACACTGCGTGGGCCATGTTATGATGCGTTTGCTGACGACTGATCTGTTTTTACACCAGCCCCCAGTCCTGTACTTGAAGTGAGATGACAATGGCGTCTCAGCCTTCGATGAGTGGTGTGAGAAGCAGACAAGGAATACGTGATTACAGCTTACGTGAAGCTGTTAAACTTGTTCAAACTGAAGGATTAGACCTTGAAGATATTGAACACGATGGTGACAGCGAATTTAGCCCATCTGCAGAGCATGAAAGTGCATTGGTAAGTGAACATGGCGGTGTTCAAAGAGAGAGAGTGAGGAGGTGGGGTGAGTGACAGTGTGGCGACGCTGGCGAAGCTTGAGGCGATGCATATATGCAAATGAACCACCCACAAATCAGAGTGGGGAAGATTTATTATGGTTCATAACGAGAAACTGACATGGATATTTTTCTTTTTTTTTTCTCCACCAATGCCTCCATCCACAGGCCAGCAAATGCATGGAATGAAGTTGCATGGCGTGACTGGCCACACCCCCTTGGATTTTTTCGACCAGATCAGGTCCACGCATTACGCCGCCAAGGTATTTAGTCATTATCACTTACTCTGACTATTTGTGTGTGTGTGTGTGTGTGTGTGTGTGTGTGTGTGTGTGTGTGTGTGTGTGTGTGTGTGTGTGTGTGTGTGTGTGTGGTGTGTGTGTGTGTGTGTGTGATGGGTGTGTGTGTGTGTGTGCAACATATATGTACATATATATCGTGTGTGTGTGTGTGTGTGTGTGTGTGTGTGTGTGTGTGTGTGTGTGTGTGTGTGTGGTGTGAGTGTGATGGTGTGTGTGTGTGTGTGTGTGTAACACATATGTACATATATATCATGTGTGTGTGTGTGTGTGTGTGTGTGTGTGTGTGTGTGTGTGTGTGTGTGTGTGTGTGTGTTGTCTTTCTCAACTCTGTGCATGCACATATGGACAAATATGTTGAACTTGACAAATTTACTTTTGTTATTGACAAGAAAACTGAGTAAAGTTGAGATTTTAATTATGATGCTGTTGTTTCTTGAGACTGAGATTATGATCCTGCTGTTTGTTTTAGGTGTGGTGGGTGTCCTGAAGTGGATGGACAAGAAAAATGTCTGTTGGATCACCACCAAAAATGGATCCTGCTGAAATGGGGGAGGTCACCACAAGGAGAGGCAGGAAGATGAAAGCCCAAAGCTGTCCAGGGGGATTTTTCCCTTGGAGTTAGCATTGGTTCTGACTCTATTTCCCATACAGTCCTTTGAATGAGACTATAAAACTGAGGTTCCGTGTGTGAACACATGCATAACATCTTGCACACACGTAAAATCCCATCAACTTTCGGAAGAGAAGGCCAGTTTGGCCGTTGGTATGGATGACACATCACACATAGCATGCACCTTCCCTGAAGCTGTCTTAAAGGTGGGACAAAAAACGGTCATGCACATAAAACTCCACTCCCTTTGTTTGGCAGATGGGATTAATACTTGCTTGTCTATATAGGGAGTATCCGCAGGAGTATCAGCCAGAGTACGCAGAAGAAGGAGTGTTTGTTCATTTTTGATACAGTAGAAACTTTCAAGTAGTCATTGTTTACATACTGCCAGCATTCTAAATGAGATTTGTACAGAAAACGCTCTTTTTTCAAGAGAAGCATTGGCTCACACCTGTTTATATTCCAACTAACTTCATGAAAAATACCCCACCTTCTTCCTGTTGCTGACTGACAACTGAATAAGTAAGAGCTTTGAAATTGTGTACTTTGTTTATACAGACACACACTTATCATGTGTCAAAATTTCAAGTGTGTGTGTATAGCCATTTCTTTTTTATGATTTTTTTCCAATACTAAACAATTACCCAGTCTCATGAAGATTGCTGAACAACAAGCTACAAAGTACTCTGTCATATCTTTTTTGATTTTGGTTCTTTTGCTTGGTAAAGGAACTGCCAAGTAGCTATTTTTTACACTCTACTGGGTTTCTCAAAGTGATTTATGATGAAAATTGGCCTTTTTTCAACAACAGAAAAAATTTCACTTATATGCCTGTGTAACTACCTTGAGTTTCACAAAATATAAAAAATGACCCGGCTACAAAAGGAGCATGGTATATGCTACAGCCTTGAAACTTTGCACTGACCCTGTTCAATCACGCAACAATCAAGTGTTCAAATTTCAAGTATTTTTGTTGTGGTAAAATTTTTTAATGATTTTTTAGAAAAATGTGTACAAACGCCCAGTATACAGAGGAATATTGACAGAGGAATATTGAATTTCATACTGGCCTACTGGGAGTGAGTTACAGAAACCAATCCCTTTTCCTATCTTTTTTTTTTTTTTTGATGAGAACATCATTCACAATCATTGCATCCACAATTATTGCATCTACCAAGTGCATATGAAAATTTCAAGTTGTGTGAGTGCAGTGAACAAAGGAACTGCCTTTCGTAGACTGTTTTAACGGTCATTTTTCTCCTGTAAGCCTTCCAGAAATACTATTTTCTTCAAGTAAGGACACATTCTGGGCATCCTTAGGCCTCAGGCTTTTCTATCTTCCTAGGTATATGTATAATCATTTTGATAATTTCTGAATTGTGCAATAGAAACCAGAAGAAAATCTTACTTGTTGGATTCAGGTCATAAGCCTCCACTGAATTGAGGTAGTTGTAACTGTCATGTCCCCCAACAGCATAAAGCCGCCGAGCAAGGGTGCTGAGCCCGACACCACCGCGGCAAGTGGTCATGCTGGCTATGATGGTCCACTCATTGGTCTTGGGGTCATAACGCTCCACCGAATCAAAGGGGAGAGCTGTCATCAAATCCCCCTGGAAGAAAAGTACAGCAACAATATCTTAACGATAACTGTTTTCTAGTGAGGTTCAAAACTAGTAAAAAAGCAAAAATCCTAAACAAGCAGGGCCCTTGGAAAAATTATGCTGTTTCAAAATAAAACACAAAATTTCATCATATACTCCACTTAAATATTTCAGTGTGTATTTCAAAGCAATCAGCCACAACTGCAACCACCATACACAGCTATGATGGATAAACTAATAAGTATGTTTCAATGTGAGAGTGTGTGCATGCAATTCAATCGTAAAGCTGACTCTAAATTTGGTTTTGCATTCAATACAATGAGGGGAGCAAACCATGGATGCAGACTGCAGATTAGACCATGATACATCAAGTGAGTGAAATATAAATGACTCATGGACCTTTACCTCTATTCAGGAATTCCCAGAGCCTCTGTTCTGGAAACCTGACGAGCAGCATAAAAACCTGCAGAAATCAGATGCCCCTCACCTACAACAAAGAGGAAGCCATCCAGAACAGAGCATCCTGACCCTGCCCGTCGTTTGTGCATGTTGGTGATAGGGTTCCACTTGTTCAGGAAAGGATCATAGCGTTCGCACTTGTCCAAGGAGCTCACACCATCATTACCCCCAATGGCATACAGGTGACCCTATCAGCAAAAGCGCACAGGTGAACTATCAGCAAAGGCGTACAGGTGTCCCTATCAGAAAAAAGTATACTGGAGACCTTATCAGCACGAAAACTAAAGTTAACGCTTCAACGTCACTGAAACAGCTGAGACTTGCACTTTTTAAAAATTTCAGTCCCCACATCTGTAGTGCCCCTTTAAATAATTTATCATCACCCTGTTTTTCATTCAAAATCCCCCAAGTATCAAAGACAAACAGATCCTTTTTTTTTTCCATTTATTTCACGGTGACACATAAGAACAAGAAAAAAAGGACCTTGAGTCATGAGAATTATGGATGCACCACAACACAATAAATCGGGGGGCAGAAGACCCCTTACAATGAAAACTGCACAGTGAAATTTAAGCAAAGAGGTAAAAGAACATAACATTTTTCATTTCTGAGGTAGGAACATGTTGATCATTTGCACCAAAGAAATGAAGAACATGCTATCTTTGCCTGCTGACTGTAAGCATCTCCACATCATACCCATCATCAATGAAAGGATCACAAAGCAGTGCTTTTCATCCTCTTAAGGTCACAAAGGACTCTGTTCTCTGAATGGATGGAGTTATCTCTCTTCTTGGTCTTGTTTCCGCTCATACCAATCACAGACCATGTTTAGTTTTGCACAATTGTCAAAGTCTAAGCATCAAAATGCCTGAAATGGTTTTGTAGTGTTGTTTCATTCCTGTTGGTCATTTCATTTTGTGTTTTAAACTGTTTATTTTTTTACTTCATTTTCTAGTTTGAGTTAAGCATCTCAAATTGCTTCCATATTCTTTGTTGTTTTTTCTTCCCTTCAAAGTATGGATACCCTTTACAACTGGAAACAGGAAGTATTATGATACCTTGGCACACTTTTGGAAGTGGAACACTGAAGCATGCCGTTAACCTTCAGCACACAATAGCAACCCGTGTGTGTGCGACATCCACACTGACAACTCCTCCCAGACTCCCATACTCTCTCCCTGTCTTACAGACTCACCTTGAGAGCAGTGAGACCCACACCACCACGTGGCGTCAGCATAGAGGCCACAAAGGTCCACATGTCTGTGGCAGGGTCGTATCTCTCTACAGTGCTGAAACAGGTGGAGTCGTCCAGTCCCCCCCACCGCATAGATAGGTCCTCCCAGGCTGGCCAAAGCCAAACCCCTCCTGTGACAAGGGATAAGGCAAGGTGTAGTCTGCG
>JADBJO010000546.1:0-30000 GCA_016801955.1 Conus betulinus | reverse complement strand
GTGTCAGTTGGACAACACAGCACACTATCTATCTTGTCAGAATTTTTTTTTAAGGTGGGGTGGGTGTCAGTTGGACAACACTGCACACTATCTTGTCAGTCCAGATTTCTCCTCTGTTCCTTAATCATTGCATTCACTAAGCTTAGACCTCATCTGCTTGTTTTTTCACACTCTGTTCCCAGCTCTGCAAAATCTTCAGTCTCACTCAGTAAATTTCCTGACGCTGCCAAGGCTGCTGACATGTCAAACCACAGAGCACAAAGACGGCTTTGATTGTGACAAAATCTGGTTTTTGTCACTCCTTAAAAGAATCATTTTTTTTGTTGGTGTAAAGTCAGTCAGCTCCCTATTGTTTACCTTAGAAAATCGTTGGAAAGCAGAGAAAAAAACTGAGCTCACAAAAGGACCATGTTGAAAGCAGTTTGCCAGCTATCTGAGATTCCACTCAAAGGCATTTAAAATTTTTTTTCTTAGGGGTTTGGATTTCTGGCTTAAGTCTGAAAAATTGAACCCCTTGAGCTGGAAAAGAGGGGCAGAATTCTTCCTAGGTCTGAATTGAACAGTAATAATTCTGCTGGGTGGGAAAGGCAATTTTTTTTATTTTTCATCAGATGGATTTCGGGTTTATTTTTCCAGCTAAGCCTGAAAAGTGGCATCCTTACATCTATATATATGTATACACTTGCAAGATCCACCACATACAGACCCCCAAATGCACATACCACACCCACACAAGATTTTTCACTACATTTCTAAAGAATTCTTTAGCAGTACAGATAATGCCCACAAATTACTTACCATTAGCAGAACAGACCCCCACATGTCTTCTCCTTGTGTTCATTTCAGCTACTTCAAACCAGCGGTTCTTGCGAGGATCGTAGCATTCCACAGTTTTGAAAGGGTCTCCTGAAGCGCCCCTCCCACCCACACAGAACAGAACGCCTGTGAAAACAGACATTTCCAGAACAAAGTTCGACGAGCCAAACCCAATCATAGAACGACAAACCACCATAGTTCTGATACTTCATATGGAAATGAACATTTCAATTTCACAGTCTGCTCTACACACACAGAGACGCGCACACAAGCAAAAAGCTCCATAAACTGTACATAAGGGTGAAACAGGAGCAAAGAAATCAACAGTAAACCAGTGAAATTTTCATAACGAGGTAGTCCTAAGGCGGAAGGCATGGGAATTCTCCCTGATATGTTTGATGACACAGTGAAATCACCTGCTCAGTGTGGACTTCAAATTAAACTGCAGTTCTCTTGAAAGCAACAGCCCATTACTGCTCACAAACACTGCTTTCCAGAGCAGAAAAAGAAAAAAACGAAACAAAACTAAACAACAAAGGGAGATAAAGGAAGAAATATCATGACAGTTTGCCAAAACAAGAAACATTATGTGACTTTTACGAATATCAGAACCTCATCTGCTGATTTTATCCTCAAAAACTATGAAGGGGAGTTATTTTACACTTTCAAATTGAAAACTTGAAGAAGATACTCTTCATTCAACCTTACACACACACACACACACACACACACTCCCCCCCCATCCCCCCCAAATACACACACACACACACATACACACTTGCACACACCTCTGAAGCCGTTTCAACCTCCTTACACAAACTGACCAAAAACACCATTATCAAATAGAATGACAAGCAGATTTGTTTTCTACTAATATGTGCACACAATAATATTATTACCAGCATAGCTTTTTCTAGGTCGAGTTCTCTCTCTGAGGCGTTGATGTCAGGTACTAAGCTGACTTGGGACATCTGGAAGTACTTTGCCTCATCCAGAAAGTCCCGGCATTCCAGATTTTTCTTCACAAGCTCCTCTTTTTCCACCATCTCCATCAGGTATGTCATAGGCAACAGAGGCAGCCGCACTGTGTTGATATCAATGATGCCAGATGTTCCCGTCGGTTGTCCACGTCATGCTTGATCCACTGGATGATTGCTGTTACAGGGGATATGTAATATTCAGTATTCCTATGAATCAACCATATTCATTTCTGTCTTTTTAATATTTTACATGATAACAAAATTCACATCATGTTCACTGGTAAACTTATTCAAATGTTTGTTTTTTTTTCATTCATTAATTTTGTATGATTTTATTCATCACAAAGAAAATTTTTTCTTAAACTTATCACCCGACAAAAGAATTTTCTTTTTTTTGCTGTCCCAACCTCTGTGCCATCTCAGTGGCAGTGCACCCACGTTGCTCATTCCAACACCCTGTCCACGGCTACAGCCCGGTCAGCCCTGCCGCAGCCCCGGCACCGACAATCCACAGGGAGCAGTCAATGTCAAGTCGTCAAGAGGCAACCCACCGGAGGAGACACTGCACTGCTGCCAAGTCACTTTGGTGGTGTTCTGTGGTGCCTGTTCTGATCCCACATAAGCAGAACACCACCTACTAGGCCCCCTACTAATGACAATAATTGCTTAGTCGCAGAGCTGGCATGAGTGAGCTCTCCCTCTGGAGGGTGCCACCATGTACATCCAATGACAGCCCCACGGACTCACCGATACTGGTGACCCCGATGGAACTAAACCAAGGCCACAGATGTGGACAGGACATAAAAACTGGGGTCACCATGAGAACAGGGCATGAAGGGCCACAGAATCTGAGACATTTCTTTTTTTCTTTACACTGATCAATGAGAATGAGGATGACAAAGATGATGCTACGGATTTCCGTTTCGGTCTGAGACTACATGACAGGGCTGTACTCTACGCTTCCTTTCATAATATATCCTAGCACCAACCAGGCCCAAGACATACAGACACCTGCAGTGTTGGTCAGGAAATTTGAGCAACACTCTCAGAGACCCATCAATTACGTGGATGAAACTTGACTGTGTGGTCCCAGTCTTCCCAGCTGAGCTCGTAGCAAACTCAACTCTGGGTTGAGCCAGTCGGGGCAGAAAAATCTCACATGACTGATGGGAATTGAACGTGCAGCCTCCTAGCCGGGAGTGTGCGACGCTAACCACTTCGCCACTGCAGCTATCGACAAAAGAATTACATTAATGAATCTGCTGAATCCTTGGCACTTTACAGCTGTTGGTAAGCTTTATTTGATCATAAAAGAACTAAAACATGCACAGATAGAGAAAGAGACAATCTCTGGCAGACATACAACAAAAATGGGCAGTCTGATGGTATTTGCGTACACCAGCGATTCTCCAGTTTATAGACTTTGAAGTCATGCGACTTCAGTATTGGTGGGCGATATGAAATGAAATATTTTCAGAATCTATTGTCTTCTGCAAGGTTACTGTCAATGATGCTGAAAGTCATTTGTGAATGCCAACATTGCCAAAATTCGTAGACTTTCCAATTTGGTAATGACTGCATGTTATTTTGATGATTTCCAATTCTCCTGTTTGACTTACATTATTGATGATAACATCACTGTCACACACGGTAACAAAGATTTTGAAATTATCAACTTAACTGAAGTTACAAGACTTCAAAATTCAAACCTTTGACAATCAAACATGTCCCTGTATACTGAGAAACTACCAACATGTGTCACACATACACGTTTGTTGATCAGTATTACATATATGTATTCATACACATGAAAAAGAAAATTAATGAACCAACCACAACCAACCAACCACATCAAAGCCAACAAAGACTGAAACATGACGTAAACAACAGCATATAAAAGAACCTACGAAAAACAACCAACCACATCAAAACCTGTAAGCACTGAATGACAACAGAGACAACAACATGAACCAAACAAAAAAAAACCCCTACCACATCAAAACCAATACGAACTAAACGACAATAGAAACAAAAACAAAGAACCAACAAAAAGCAACCAACCACATGAAAAAAAAAGCACTGAATAAACATGGAAAACAAAGAATAAAGCAATACATAGCAACAGCCACATCAAAATCAGTACTCTGTGAATAACCATGGAAAGCGCGACTCACCCTCATACACCTGAGTCTCATCATCCACATTCAGATATTCCGAGGCGGTGTACTTCTCCAGCATCTTGGCAGGGATCTTGACAAACTCCTCAGTCTCTTTGACTTCAATGAAGTGATCCAGGATGTAGTCCACTGTCATCTGCATCAGCTCCTGACGGTTGTGCTGCTCTGCAAAGTTATGCACCTGGAAAAACATACACGGATTATTAACAAAAACACTAAACAAACAAACAAATACAGAAAAGCTAAAACTCCACGTTTGCCGAAAAAAAGATGCTGTACTGTTAACCATAAAAGCAACCACATTACCATAACAACACTGACTAGAGAACTGGCAGATAAATCATTTCACTGTGCAGTGTGTTTGAACATGCTTCATTGTGTAAGTAAGATGAAAACCCAGCACCTAACAACATCCATGACTGAAGCAATGTTACAATTTATTTCAACATTTTTCAAGCATTCGGTTTGGCCAATATACAAAGCCTACGATACAAAAATTGGAATGCGTGAATTGAAAAGTGTTCTTTTCAAGTTCAAAACACCCATCACACCACCACAGCACTATTATGAAGAACACGCAAATAAACAGCACAGACTCTTATTGACTGTCTCCTTACTTAGAAAAGGGGCAAGCAGAAATTTCAGGGAACAAATAGATTTCTGATCTTCCTGTCCCCAGGACAACTAAATCTCTTATCTGGGGAATTTCTACCCCTGTGGAGGACTCTTCAGGCGTGCCATCAGTTTCTTAATGCATTTACAGTATTTCCCTTAAAGTTTGAATGCCTTACTTTCATACAAAATTTTGCCTGGTTTAACCTAGCTGTTCAGTCTCTGAGATGAGTTGATATCTAATGACAAATCTTCGGTAGACAGAAAACACACATTTCTGAGTCTGGTAGCATTAGATCTTCCTCTTCAAGAGATTGAGATGAGTTTGCTTACCTCAATACAGTTGGAGGGGTGAAGATGAGACTTCATGAAGTTGGCACAAGCCTCTGCCACACACTCCACCTGTAAGATGGACGCTGCAAACAATAATGGCTGCACTGTCTCTGTGGTGATTTTGATCTTGGCAGTATAGGCGAACTCAATCAGCATCTCCATGGCGTCTTCATCCAAGTCCTTGATGGTGACCATGTCCTGGCGTGACTCTGCCATCTCTGACCTGAACATGGCCCGGAAGTACATGCTGGTGCAGGCCAACACGATGCGATGGCATTTGAAGGACTTGCTCCCTACGCGGATCTCCACGTCACACATTTCCTGGTTCTCATAAAGCTGGTGAAGCATCCTGAAACTGTCCTTCCAGTGGCTTTTGGCCTCAAAGATGTGTGCCCAGCACTATCCACTGTCTGGTGCCCCGTCACTACATCCTGTGGGGAAGCCATTTTCTGGGAGGTGCCGTTTCGACGAGAAGTGGGGCTGTAAGATGAGAAATGACCGGAACGAGGTCTTGATTTGCGCGAGGCGTTGTTACCACGCCTGGCTGCCTGACTAGGTAAGGCTGGGGACTGGGGGAGTGGGAGAGGAGCTATTTGGCAGACTATCCGTGCGGGAGGGCGGAGCTGGCACCTGGGGCATGCTAAGAAGAGGAACTGATTCAAGTCCTTTTTTGAAATAAAAGGAAGCTCAAGAGCTATATTCTGTCACCAGTCTACTGTCACAACTTAACAATCCAACTTACTTCTTATGTACAGACAGCTGATATAATTGTCCAACACACACAAGATCTGACAGATGAACTATGGTTCATCCAAAGGGCTCTATTGAGGAATTACAAATCAGCATCTTCGATGTCAGCTAGATCAACACTGTTAACCTGAAAAAAAAAAAAAGAAGAAAATTTAGAAAGAGAGGGGGTACTGCAAAGGACATTGACAAACAAAGTACAGGACAAGACACAATGCATTTCGACGTCGTGGGTCTTCTTCAGGCAAATAACATTTAGGACAGTGAAAACGAAGAACAAGAAACCACTTATCTTCTCATATTTGCTGCATGACCGAAATGGCGGCTGGACAGAAACAAGGCCATTCAGGAAGGGATCATGGGAGAGGGAATAGTGAGGGTGTGAGAGAGGGAGAGTGTGTGAAACAATGGGGTTTGTAGCTTGTTTTGTAGAATAGTATGATATTAGTGATGGTAGTGATTATGGTGCATTGATAATAGTGCTTAGTGGGGCCAAAAAAAAAAAAAAATAAAAAAAAAAAAAATAAAAAAAGAAAAGAAAAGAAAAGAAAAGGAAAAATAAAGAATAATAAATTAATCAATAAATAAAATAAACAACTTTAATGGATGGTGATGATGATGATAGTAGTTATGTGTGGGTAGTTGTATGTGGGGGTGTGGGTAATGCTAATAAAATCTGATGTAGGGGGAAAAAAATACTTTAAAATGATACGATAAAGACAAAAATAAGATAAAATAAACAAAATAAAATAAACAGAGGATGTCTGCAACTTCTGTATGAAGTGGGTAGTGGGGGGTATGGTGGTGGTGGTGTGTGTGTATGTGTGTATGTATGTGTGTGTGTTGGTGGATGATACTGCCGACTGGTGGTGTTGAGTGGTGGTGTGTATTTGTGTTAGTTGGATGTTGATGCCTTGGGGCTGTAGCGTACCAAGTTTGGCAATGAGATGGGACTCTCATGCTGTACATTCAAAACTGTCACTCTGCGATTGTCAGAGTGTCAAGATTTTCACATGGCTGATGTTGTGTTGGGAGTGGTTGAAATGTAAGGCAACAGGTTTGGGTCAGTGGTCGCAGATGTCAGCCAGGTGTTCAGAGATCTGTGTCTCAAGTGTGCGGGATGTTTCACCTATACAGATCTTGCCACAAAGCAGGCAGTGGATAGCGTATACAACGTTGCAACTCTAACAGGAGAATGTGTGTTTAATTGTGAAGGAGTTTTGGGGCTCTGTAGGATGGTGTCTGGTTTGGTGAGGGGGCAGATTTTGCAATTAGGTTTTGAGCAGGGTGAATACCTGGTGGTGTAGGTATGGAGATTCTGTTCAGTTTGGACTGCATGAAAAGATCTTTTAGGTTTTTATCACATTTGAACGTGATCATGGGTCTGGTATGGTGTCCAGGCAGTGAAACCTCTCACAAAAGACCTTAAGTGCTTAGAGGTAAGGAATGTTGTATGTATTAGAGAAATATGTAATAGACCCATTGGCAGTATGCCTTACCTACCGCACACGGTCGAACTGTGTCAAGGAGGACAAAGTGGTCAGGTGACAGATGGCACCTGAGATAGTAAGGACCCTCCCGGGTTTGAACCTTCCTGATAGCGTAAGGGGGGAGGGATGTAACCACTAGGACCTCGGAGCGTCTAGTAGGCACTAAATACTCAGTCAGCTGAGGCTGCTTTGTAAACAGTCTTTGAAGAGCAGGAGTCTTGGGCTCATTCATATGGTATTGCCTGGGGGCACTGTATTGGTGCTGTCAGCATAGCTGAATGCATGTGGACATTGTTGTCGTAGCTCTCTCCAAGATAATTACTGTGTTAAGTGGCCCCGAAGTGGGCGGGAATTTTCGATGTCCATCTGGTGCCAAGTGGTTGTTTGCTAATCAGTTAGGTAGTGATGTGGTGTAAATGCTGATGATGTGTGTAAGAATGTAACGAAAGGGGAATTCAGGGTACTTGTGAACAAGGTAGTGGAGAAGCAGCATGGACAAAAGCATGGCCCGAGGGGAAATCCTTTGTGTCCATCCCTATATAAACTGAGGGAGAAACAATGTAATGGGAGAGAACAACACCATGAGAGAGAGAGACAGAACAGAGGAGAGAGAGGAGAGAAGGGTGGGCAGGACAGAGTAGGGTCAAGAGAAACTTGGTCTGGGAGCCAGAAGTGACCGCAAGGTCTTAGGGTAAAAGACAAGCTGGAAGAGAAATGACTGAGTTTGAAGCCCAGAGGTGGGTGAAGAGATAAAAACTGAGTTTGAACCCAGAGGTGGGCGAAAGAGACGAAGAAGAAGATTTCTACGTCGAGTTCCCAGAGACGACCACGAAGACCCAGTCCTTAAACCTGGAGCCAGTCAACCAAGGGCATCACTATCAAGCAGTGCTGAAGAAAACTTGAAGAGACTTGTTCAAGAACTGTGGTGTGGTGTGTGAAAGCATGGTTGTGTGTGTAAAAAAACTGGCCAGGTAAGAAGCCATTTTATTATAACCCGGGATGAGGAAGTATTGATCTTTATGTGTTGATTATTCCATTTTGTGTGAACTGGATTGTTCATGCATAATTATAAGCAGCACAGAAATTGTGTATTCTTGTTCTCAGTCGTGTTAGGAAAGAAACCAATGCATAACATCCCATTCCCAGACAGAGGTGAATGTTCGGTGGGTGCTTGAGTGTGCATATGCGCGTGCATGAGTGCAAAGATAACCTTCGTGTGTTAAGCCTGACTAATAATACATCAACTTAGTGCACTTAAGTAATACCATCATGATTTCCCCCATCAAGGACATATGGAAGGCAGGTTTGTGGTTTTGTACAACGTGCCAACTGGATTTGAGAATCCTGCAGATGGGGAGGGTCTGTGGGTGGAAGAGGACGTAGGTGGTGGGTTTATCTGTCTCTTTTGGTTGCTGGGTTTCCAGAACAGATGTTCTGGATATGGCTGTGGTGCGGCTGACAGCTTCGGTGGTGATGGAACTGGGGTATCCATGGATTGTGAAAAATTCTGACATTTTGGCTGCTTGTATAGTGAAGTCTTCTTTGCTGGAGCAAAGTCTGTGTGAAGACAGAGAAACTGTGAGTATGGAATGCTGTCTTTAGTGTATGGGTGGTGGGAGGATGTGTAGTCTAGGTATGCATGTGCATCAGTGGTTTGTTGAAAAAGGAAGTTTTGAGTAGGCCATCTTTGAGGAAGACGGTGATGTCTAGGAAGTTAACTGACTGAAATGGTGTAGTTTCACTTTTCTTTGTATCATTTGTCTGTGGAGTATAAAAAAATTCATGCTTTATCAACATCATCATTACCATTAAATATCTTATATGTTGAATCAAGTCCCCTCTTATTCTTCTTGCTTTGAGTGTAGAAGTTGTAAATATTTCAATCTTTCCTGGTATAAGTAATCCTTTACATTATGGATCATCTTTGTTGCTCTTCTTTGAACCCTTTCTAGAGCTTCTGATTGTCTCTTTAACACTGGATACCTTACAGTATTGCCATATTCAAGAACAGGTCTAACTAGTGTCATATATAATTGTAAAACAGTGTCCTTTTCTACAAATGTAAATGTTCTTTTTATTATTCCAATCATTCTGCTGGCCTTGTTAGATTCGCAATATGTTTGTCAAATAACAAACTTTTGTCAAAAGTCACACCTAGGTCTTTCTCTTCCTCACATTTAGATACTTTTACTTCCTTGTCCCCAATTTTCATTATAATCCTTTGTGGGTTCAATTTTCCAATATGAAGTACTTTACATTTTTCTGCATTAAAATATTGGTTCCAAGTATCAGACCACTGTACTGATGTTTCAATATCCTTTTGTAATTCCTTATACAATTTCGGAGAGTTATAAAGTTTTTGTGTCATCTGCAAAAAAATTGCATGTACTCTTTGATTCTACAGGGAAATCATTTATAAACCATACTACGTGCGATTAATCTGAAACTGAAAGCACGACCCAAATAAGACACTCGCCACAAGTATCACTGCAAAGTGTTTCGTTAACAGATCAAAGCGATGAAAAAATGTCATACGCACATGTTTTCTTTTGACGCTTTCTTGAAATTCTTCTGTGAAGATCACACGAGACACTGGACTGGTAATCACACATCAGCAGCCTAATTAAACGGAATACGTTCATGGATGGACTGCTGGAGGAGTCCTATCATATGTCAGTCACTGATCATTTTCACACCAAGAACAACAATTATAATCGGGTTCATTTGTTAACTCTTGTCAAAGAAACACTGCTAGACACGCTGACCGACAAGCAATAAAGGTACCGAGGCATTCTTCACCTGAGCTCACAACGACTCTCATGTGCATTGTTTTCTGCATAATTTTGCGAAGAAAAAACAATCAAAGGGAAAGGGAGGGCAATCTATTACATTGAAAATATGTAAGAACGAGTGGCTTCCCATGTCGGCGGTGAGAGTAAGTGCTGTGCACGTATGCGACATTTTAAACTTTGTGTGTGTGTGTGTGTGTGTGTGCGCGTGTGTGTGTGTGTGTGTGAGAGAGAGAGAGAGAGAGAGAGAGAGAGAGACATTCGCATGTGTGTAAAGTAAAATGTGTACCCCCAACGCCCCCCCCCCCCCCCCCCTTCCTCATTCAGAGATGATGGACTAGTATAAGGAATGATGATGATGACCATAATTAATGACAAATGACTTAAGTTCTAATGTGTATATTTGTGTTTCCTTTTCTTCATTGATCTTCATTGCAATTGCATGGATTTATTTAACACCCTTTTCCCCCTTATAACCAGTATATTAATCGTAGTTGCTCCAGTGATTTGTTTCAGGAACCTGACATGAAAAAGAATACAAGGAAAGAAAGGAACATTCCAGATTTTTGTTTTCTTTGACAGTTACAGTGACTGGTCAGATCTTCATATTTATGCTTGATAATAAGATATCAACTGTATGGAAATATAGAGCAGCCACTGGAAAATGTACCATTTCAATTGGAAAGATAATTCCTTGAATGGAAGTAAACTCCTATCTTGATGTCTGAATGTTGGATACAAGCTGGCACAATCCAATCAGATTAAGAACAAAGAGTACGACTATATATAAATCAAGCAAAAAAAATGCAAAAACATTAATAAAGCATTGTTGCCTTCGAATACCTCTCCACGAATCAAAGATTTCACTGTTCATGAACAGAACACTGGTCCTGACTTCATATGATTATCAAGCCAGTCATACAGGACAGCTGCCACATTCTCAGTGGTACAGAACACACACACACACACACACACACACACACACGCACACACACACACACATACACACACACACACACACGTACACACACACACACACACTCTCACAGACAATTAACTGCTGCCACGAAAGATGACCATGTCTGCCACAGATTTACGACAAAGGCTGCCAGAGAATGAAGACAATCCGCCTCGCAAACGGTTTTCTCCTGGATTTGGTATCGGGCGACAACTCAGAGGTTGGTGATGTTTCTCCTTAATAAACATAGCAAGTCCATCAAATTTTTTGTTCATTCATTTCTTTTATGCTCATCATCCTTGCTCCTATCATGCCACTAGAATTCATATGGCCCATCTGTAAGCGCTGTCCATGGTTTGTTACCCTTCTGTATTCACTATATCCAGGCATTTCCACTGTAATCCATGCATTGGCAGTCTAAAGAAAATCAGACTCGGGTCACCATGAAAACTTCCACCACTACTCGTCGGAATGGGGTCATGGAAAAGGAGGCTGAGAATAAAGAAATTTGTAGCTGTTTGTGCAGATCGATCTGTTTGTCTGTGTATCTATCCATTCATCTGTCTGATGTCCATCACAGAATAGCCTTAAACATTATGCTTCAGGTGTCGGTCTACCTTTTAAAATGGGAGAAATAAACAGTCATTTGACCCATAAAAAATTCTGCTGCATGCATTACCACAGAAGATCAAATCTGAAAGTCTGCTATTCAAACAAATCATTTACAGGGATTTACTAGATGCTATTTATTTCTTGACACAAACACAGAGCTCAGGGCAGTGTCTTTCTCACAATTCGAGTCTAGATTTGATAAAATTCCAGTGAAATGGCTGCTGCTTCTTCTTTTTGACTACTACTTCAGAAACACTCTCTGTAAAATCTCTCTTTTTCTCTCTCTCTTTCTGTCTCTCTCTCTCTCTCACGCACACACACACACACACACACATGCAGAGAGAGAGAGAGAGAGAGAGAGAGAGAGAGAGAGAGAGTTGGGGAGGGAGAGAGAGAGAGAGAGTAATTTTGAGTAGTTGTTTGAGTTCTTTTTATGTGGCTTGTCCCCCATGAATAATCTAATGTCCATGAAATTGAAAAGAATGATCTGCAGTAAGAAAGAATGTGAACCATCATGCATCACATTCACTTTTGATTCTTGTAATTTTAATATTCTTCTCAAAGTTCGTTCAGGAAGTTTATGCTTTTCTATGCATTGCTAAAAAACAAACATGGCTGCAGATTTCAGTGTTTGATCATTTTGTATCTGATTCTGTTCAGATGAAAATCATCAGAACATACTGGCTGGAAATCTCCAGAACAACTGGCACCCTGATGCAGTAGAAGATGTCATCGTTGATGGCAGTGATCATCAGAAAAGTTATGCACAGAAAAATGTTCAGAGCTTTCCTGTGGTCATGGATTCACGTGAGCAGGTTGATTCTCAGGAGATGTGCCTTGAGAGAAAAGAATGTGCCCACCATGATTCCTGCTCACTGTCTGCTGAGCATGAGGGCAACTTTGATGGAGAGCTGGATTTTTTTTCTCTTCATCAGCAGCAGCTGTGGAGGAACAGAAAGAATGTACACTTGATGACTGCAGGGACGTCAGCACTGACGACGTGAATTTAATCTGTCCTTCAGAATCAGAATGTCTTTCTGTGATTTTAAATGACAAATCAGCAGAGCTAATTGTTGAGCGTGACACAGCCTGGTCAGCCAGTGACTCAGCAAAGACAGTTACATCAAGGCTCACTGAAGAGTCAGCAAGATCAAGAAACAAATCAACAGAAGTAACTGTTGAGTTGGAAAAGACAGCAGTGTCAAGGTGCAAGTTGGGAGAGTTAGCTGCAGAACCCAAAGAGGTAACCGGCGTATCGGAACTGATGACTAAAACTGAACCAGCAGAATTAGATTGCAAAGCAAGTGATGCTGTTCAGATCCACAACATACCCAATGAAATGCTGCTTCATTTGTTCACGTTCCTCACTCCCAGAGAACTGTGTCGCCATGTAACAGGGGTATGTCGGCGATGGCATGACCTTGCTTACCACCGTTGCCTGTGGACAAGGTTAGACATGACCAGCCTTGGTGTGACAGGTCAGCAGCTGTGCCAGATTATCCAGCGTGTCTCAGGTGCTGTTAGATACCTGAACATTGCAGAGCTGCAAGGCCTGTCCGACACTTCAGTCACAGCTGTGATGAAGAACTGTCCAGAGCTGGTTTACCTGGACATGAGTGGTGTGCGCAATCTCAGCGTCTCCATGATCAGGTCTGTTCTGTCCCACTGCCGAGGCCTGCAGTCTCTCAGCATGTCGAGGTGCTCTCGGCTAAACTACAGGATGATGCAGGAGATTGTGTCAAATGCTGGCCCCAAGCTGAAGAGAATCAGTCTGGATGGCTCCTCTCTGGCAGATGACAGTCTAAAATCTGATGATGAGGTACATTCAAGGCATGACGCATCTCAATCTGGACCAAATGCCCCGTGTCTCTGAAGGGTGAGTTGTCAATTTGTATGTTTTTGTTCCGTTCTTTTAAATCCAAGATGAGTAGACATATGGTCATGCAGGCAGGTAGACATTGGGCAGACTGGGGGATTGGTCAACTGTCTGTTAATTTCATTCATATGGACTGACAGGCAGCTAGACAGACAAAGGACAGGTACCATCTGTGTGATGCAGTTAAGAGTCACAGGCAGCAGGGGTGGGAGGTAGTGGGTTTGAATCCCATCAGAGATATCTCTTTGTAGGAATTTTTTTGCCCAGACACAGTGTAGGGAGTGGTATAGGCTCAAATAGGAAGACTGGACCCACACAGCTGCTTTTCACGTACTAAACAGATGAGTCTCTGAGACTGTGCTCAGTTTTTTCTGACCAACGCTTTAGGTGTCTGTTTCCCTTCGGCCTCAGAGATGTCAGAAACTGTTATGAAAGGAGGCATAGATTACAGCCCTGTCACTTAGTGAAGTTAGCCTCAGACCAGAAGGAAATCCCATGACTTAGTCTTCATCTTCTTCATAGATTATCCTTTAAAAAAGAAAAAAAAAATCATAAAGAAACCAGACAGCATTACTGAGAGTGGATGGGAGATTGTGGATTCAAGCTGTTTGGAATCATCGTGGTATTTGAGGGCCATGGCTGGCTCCTACCCCAAGTTGTTGACTTTGGTCTGCACTGACTTCCGCTCATAGATTTCTTTGCCACCAACTTGTGAGCTTAAATACTTACACAGGAACTCTGAGTCAGGCATCGTGTGTCATTCATTTTATGTATGCTTCTCTGACAATTGCTCAGATGTCCTCATCAGGTAGGCAGCTACTTTTATTTCTGAAACCTGCTTAATTGCAGGATATAACATGAAAGGTAGTGAATTGTCTTTGAGATAAATGTGGCTCCATTTGAATTTCGCCATTGTCATCTTTTATTGATTTTTGTTGATTAAAGAAAAGTTACCTAATTTTTTTTACTGTTCATGTCAAGCTCAGTTTTGGCTGATGCACTCTCTCTATATGTATGTATGTACGTACATAGGTGTGTATTCGTGTGTGTGTGTGTGTGTGTGTGTGTGTGTGTGTGTGTGTGTGTACATGTGTGTGTGCATGTGTGTGTGTGTGTGTGTGTGTGTGTGTGTGTGTGTGTGTGTGTGTGTGTGTGTGTGCGTGCGTGCATGCGTGCGTGCATGCATGTGTGTATGTAATGGTCTAATGATCTCAAGTGTATTTTACTTTCAGTGCCCGACGGCAAGGGTTGTTTCTGGCAATGTGTGTGTACTTGCGCTCATAACAAACCGCACAAATGCAATGTTTCAGCACCATCCATAAACTCATGAGCAAGTATTGCAACACTCTGGAGGCCTTATCATTGGATGGGAGGAACTTGACTGACTGGGGAATTTCTCCTCTGGCCACCTGCAACAGGCTACGGAGCTTGTCCATATCATGCTGCCAGAATTTGACACAGCGGACCTTCCATACCTTGACTGTATGAACTGTCTGTCTTTCTGTTGTTACAGTGTGTGTGTATGTTGTGTGTTTTGTGTGTGTGTGTGTGTGTGTGTGTGTGTGTGTGTGTGTGTTCCCACTCCATCCTCTCATAACATTTTCCCTGTGACAAAAGCATGTATATATACTGACTTCGTATTGTGGACCTTACTCCACCTCAACAAAAGAATGTCTTTTGAAAAACAAAAACAAAGTTATGTGCCACAGATCAAGGGATCATGAATTTGTAGTATGCCAAATCATCGATTTATAGTGGTCCTTGTCAAATAGAAAGATGGATCATGCTGCTTGATTTGGAATATTTTCAAAGTTTTGAATAATCTGCCCTTGTTTCTGGACCTGAACTTTAAACATACTTTTATGGCGTTTGCTGCTGTTGTTCACTCATTACACCAGCTGTGGGTGAGACAAATTTGATGCAGTTGGTTAGGGACTGGTTTCTTTCATGGACTGTTGGTCCTGTTGATTTTAGGTTTTATAGCAGAAGATGTTTTCTTTTTTTTCAAAACATTTCGCTCTTCGATTTGAGCTGTGGGGCTAAAAACTCTCAAATGGATCCGACAGCTGGTGAGAATTGTACATCCATGGAACTGCACAAGTCATGGAAATCATGGCAAAAAACAAAAGAAGAAAAGAAAAAAAAAAAAAAAGTAATTTTCCAGAATTGGAAAGTCTTGGCATTATGATCAAAATCAAGGAAAATCATTGAATTACAAATGAAGTTTGAGAAACACAAATGCTCGTCAAACTGCAGGGACTCTCAGACTTTTTAAGTAACACATGTCTGTCAGCAAGGATCGAGTCCATCATGAATAGTTGATAGCCTGACTGATTATGTAAACTGAATTAACGGGGTTAAACAGTATCCCTGGGACCAGGAACAATTTTAGATTTTGCTGAGTTTGAACTAATCAAACGATTGTGATGGTGATTGTCGCAGAAAGTGGAACATCTGAACACATTGGTTCTGAGGAAGGGGCAGCAGTTCCACGCCTGGGTGCTGATGGAGTACTTCAGCACAGGCATACTGGCTGGTCTGATCCACCTGGACCTCACAGAGTGTGCCCAGCTCGACGACGATGGACTTCAAGCCATTTCACAAACGTAGTGAAACACCCTTTGGTCGCGCGCACGCATGTGTGTGTGTGTGTGTGTGTGTGTGTGTATGTGTTTGTGTGTACATGTGTGTGTACATGTTTGTGTGTGTGTGTGTGTGTGTGTGTGTGTGTGTGTGTGTGTGTGTGTGTGTGTACATACATGTACATGCATTTTATGCGTTATGTCTGTGTGTGCATGCATAAATGAATTAATTTTTGTATAACTTTCCCATGCACATGTGTATGCAGGGTGTGTGAGTGAGTGTGTGTGTGTGTGGATTGCCTGCATGTGTATGCATTTTCTGTATCTGCAAATATGTGTGCTTATCACAACTGTGATGTACGTTTGTGTTTTTCAGGTGTGCTGACAACAACTTGAAGACCCTGTGCTTGAGATGGTGTGTTTGCATTAGTGATGAAAGCCTGACTCATGTAGCCTCTAAACTGCATGTAAGTAGGTGTAAAACTGAATGTATGTTGTTTTGCATTTACATGTGTACACAAATCCCCTTTTGTCTTTGTCGATGTGTGTAGATGACAATGTACTGACAATATTTGTCATAGAAACACATGACATTCAGAGAGTGTACTGTGAGAGATGGTGAAACTCTGAGGTATCACACTGCACATAGGCCAAAGGGCTAATGGAAACAGGTTATAGTGTTGCTTCATGAAAACTTAACGTGCTGAATTGAGACAATTACAGGTGAAAGGTAAGGTAATGTTGCTTATAGCCGGGTCAACCGCAAAGGGCCATATCAGGGCTATCACCACATTGAAGTCAACTCACAAGTCACTATAAAAAAACAACAAATCAGCAGCAACAACAAGAACAAAAAAAAAAACACAAAAAAAAAAAAAGGAAAAAAACATTCATTCACACAACCCTTTAAAACACACCTTCTAAAACCAAATTGATACAAATATAGTCAAACATGAATTTTAGAAGACGCAAATTTCCTTCTTTGTCTCTTTCTGTCTCTGGTGTGTGGTGAGAATGTGTGTGCGTGTGTGTGTGTGTGTGTGTGTGTGTGTGTGTGTGTGTGTGTGTGTGTGTGTGTACTTGCGTTCTTTCCTAGCTCCAGCATTATGGTTTTAAAACAAAAATACTTACAGGGCATAGTCATTTCCTTTGTCATACCCAAGTAACCCTATGTGTGAGACACCAGTAACTGTGTGTGGTGTGTATGTGTGTGTGTGTGTGTGTGTGGTGTGTGTGTGTGTGTGTGTGTGTGTGTGTGAGAGAGACAGAGACACAGAGAGAGAGAGAGAGGGAAATATCTGTTTGTGATCTGGGAAGAAACAGAGAAGCGCACAAAGAGTGGTAGCATCCACATTAAAAACAAAATGATAGAGAAAAACTTAAAAAAAACTATACAATCTTAAAATGACTTGTGATTTTCTGTGCCAACAGACACATGGTAAGGATGGAGTTAACAGGACTTCACCGTCTACAAGGCTCATGGCTACCAACAGCAGTGGAGACCATGAACAACTTGAGCTTTATAACCTTCCAGCTGTGTCAGAATGTAAGAATGTCTTTTCTGCTTGTTTCAGTGAAGGTAATAAAGAAAAGCAGTCTCATCACAGCAGGTGATTTTCTCCAGGTAGCAGGCTTCAGACGTCATTCTCAGAGTGCTTGCTCAGGACTTTTTTTCAAAGTTTATTTTTTCCATATCAACTGAAGGTCATGTTAACTGTTATGCTGGAGGATGGTCCCTAGCAATACCTGGACAGACAAGAAGGGACACAATTGCTTTGACCATGGGCGACAAAAAATTTCTGGGCAACACTTGGCAACTGACAGGCAGGCAAACAGATTCGTGACAGTTGAGGGGCAGAGAGAAAGAGAGAGGGAGGCAGTAGGGCGTTGGTTGGGTAGAGGGGAGGAAAATTTAGATGGGTTAATGGGGGTTGCCAAATAATTTAAGGTGTATAGACAACAAAGTCCGTATGCCTGTACGTCTGTATTGTATGAAAAGTAATAACCAGTGAAGCATACTGGCTCAGCTCTGGTAGATTTATTTTGATATGATACTCGATACTCGTGTGAAAATGGACTATAATTTGCTTATGAACAAAATGACTGAATGTGATGTGTTATTCTTTGTGTGGTTCACAGTCAGAAACATGCTGGTTTCTTTGACATTTACACAATATGAAATATAATGAATTTCCATGTTACATCCAATGTCTTTTTTCTTGCATAATTCAAGGATGTCAGGGTGATCAAAACACTAAAAATACCATGTATAGTGACTTTTTAATTTATATTTGGACAGAGCAGATATTTCTACTTTCATTTAAGATGACACTATTTAACCAATTTAGAGTGTCTTGGAGCATGCTTATTACTTCTTTGTATGATTTAAGTGTTTGTTTATTTGGGATTTGTCTGTTTTGCAAGTTTATAAAGTCTTTGAATGCATATTTTGTTGCTGACATTTTTGTTCATATATTTCTGACTATTGCTGTTGCATACATCTCATATATGATTGCTGTTGTTTCATCAGGTGAGAATCTCGGTGATGGAAGAAGCTGTCAGAGATCAACCAAGACTGACCATCCTCAACTGTTACGGGGAGAAGGTGGTTTACAGGAGTGGGCACACTGAACGGTCTTTCTGAAATAACCCTAGTTGATTGTCCTCAAATTATCGTCGTGCTAAGATGGTTCTTATGATGAGTCAGTGCTAGACAGATGGTCAGTAAAAATGGTCATGACTGACCGTCTTGAACCAGTGCGTTTTTTTTTTTTTTTTAGAGTCATCACAAGACAGCTTATCTGACATAATCGTAAGTGTACATCTTCAGTGCTGTGATGGCAAAGTAGTTTACTGAGGTCAGCTTTAGACAGTTTCTCAAAAATCATCGCAATTCACCATTCTCAAACATTATGGTGATAAGGTGGATGAGATTATGAGTCAATAATAAGTCGCCAGATATAATCGTGGACCATCCTCATCTTTCGAGGTAATTAGTTGTTCATCAATAGATATTTTGTTATAAAAAAATTAGTCATTTACCTTTCAAAAAAGACTTTTTTTTTTTGTTTTTGGTTTGTGTTTTTATTATTTTGTTTTTCCCTTGAAACAAAGATAGATACAGAACCCAAAAGATGATAATAGACATGAATTCATGTAAATGAATCTTAAGAAGAATTAGAAATGCTGGCAAGATTGTTGTGAAGTAGTGACCAAAAAAAAAAAACAAAAACCAAACTTCCTTCCATTAGAAAAAGTTGAGACAATGCCTCTTTGGGTGCATTTGGCACTTCTTACACATCATTTCTTCCGTATGTAGTTGCATACAAAGAGGACAAGGACCTCTATATCTTTTAAGTGTCTTTTTATGATAACTTATAATCAAAAGCATAAATTGCCTCAGCAGCATTTTAAAAAATTGTGCATAGGCAGGTTCCCCCCAGATCAAAAACCCAGGTGAGAGATACAGCTGCCAATGTGACAACTATGGATACACAACATCGTTATTCTTTATCATTCACACAGCCCCGCAACAAGAGGGTTGGTTTTACCCGTGCCGCGGTCGTTCGGCAACACTAGCCTTCTCGTGCTGCCCGCCCCTGTGCTATATCCACCTCCCACACCACCAGTTCAACGCCAAGAACATTCACTGTGCCGACATTCACAGCCTGTAACGGTCTCAAGCGCTTGCTGCAGCTATCTTTTCTCTTATCTTCCCTCGCGCGCCTAAGAATCGGGTGATGACTACGTACTGCGTTGCTCCCCTTCACTAGGCTCCTTTGACGCTGCGGTCCCAGATGACACTATTTCCCCCTTAGCCCGCCGTGAAACGTCGCTACTATGTTTTTGTGTTTGTCTTTTTATGTTCCAGTCTTTTCCCAAGAGATGTGCATCAGACCTCGAATGCCCTCCGGCCCTCATAGCTAGCTCAGACAGAGTCTCAGAGCCTTAGTTAGCACTGTTGGTTCTTAGACGTACGGCGCACTACGCCCCATGCTCATGACACGCACTCTGCCACTGTCAACGCGACAGATCAGGAGCAGGTGTTCCAGAGACCCTGGAGTGCGAACTGACAGCCACCCAGACACACCCGCACCAACACGTGCCATTACTGGGCGAATTTTTATTGCCAACATCGCTGGAGAGGTTCTTGCGCCCCGGTGCACTGCATCCGAAGCTAAGGCGATCCAGGTACCCCATCCCCCTGGTGTGGTTTCATTTCTCATTTTGCTGTTCTCGTGTAAGGTCACTTGTTGTCCAAACCCCAGAAGAGTACAAAAACCCCCCGCTACACCACACCGCCCCGGAACTGTCCACACCGCCCAGCGTTTAGTTTGAGGGCACACACTCCATTGTGATTTCCACAGCTCTTCCATGCCAAACTTGTGATGATAAGCGCACTGTCTTGCTGCCTGCACAGGGATGCAATGTTATATTTTTTCAGAGGTGGGGCCGTGACCTTATGGCTTGAGACCGAGATGATCTGTACCCCCCCCCCCCCCCCGAGTAGCGGGAGGGATGAGTGTTGTGTTGTCGGGTATGGCGTGTGATGGGCTTGTATGCTATTGTGGGGTGTGCTGTGTATGATGACTGCGCCTGTCTGCAGCGGACCATGGAGCTGCGCAGCGAGCCGCGCGCCACCTTGTGACCGATGAAATTAGCGTGAAGATTCTGCATGTGATGGAGGAGGATTGACGCACACCCAACACACCCACACTTTGAATTATCAGCCACTCACGGATTAATACTCAGTGTTTTGATGTCAAGCCCCCCAGATCGACTACGTACCAGCAACATGCCTAACCGCCGACCCCTAACCTCGTCCTTGAGAGCGGGACATTGATGGATAAAAATAAAGTATGTTTCAATGTGAGAGTGTGTACGAGACTCACAAGCGTAACAAGCTGACCCTCGAATATTTGGTGTTTCTTTGAATTCAATTACAAGAGGGGATGCAAACATGGATGCGACTGCAGAGTTTAGACCACTGATAATCAAGTGCGATGACAATGAACTGGCAAGACTTCAGCGATTTTTCCAGTGTACCTCCGTATATTCCGAGGAATTCCCAGGACGGCTCAGTGGATTGCGTAGTTCTGGAGAATCCCCCAGTACACCTGACACCGCAGAAAGCATCAACACACCGCCGAAAGCAATGCCCCTCCACCACGCACCAACAAAGGGAAGCCATCCTGACCACCCACCGAGCAACGTCAGCCCCACTCGCCCCGAACACTGTTCCACGCGTCGTTGATTTGTAGCTAGTATTTAGTTCGGTTGGCAATAGGGTCCAGTTTACCAACATCTTTGCGTTTGTTAATGGAAAAATTAACAATGAGATCTGTAGCCTGAGGTGAAATCGCACCTTGTCTCAGAGGCAAAAGCTCCACACACACATCTTACCACCATACAATGGCATAAACCTGTGTTCAGCGGTGACTATCCGGTGGCAATACATTAGCAAATGAACGAGCGGCAAACAGATTCGTGAAAGTAATGGTTGTGTTTTGGGTGCATCAGTGCATGCTAAATGTGTGCCAGCCAAAGAAAAGGGTCAAGAATTTACTAGGTTGAAGACGTACAGGTGCGATATGAAAATCAAGTAGGGCGTCCCTACTCAGAAAGTAGGTGTGAAGTGTAGTGTGAGGTATTTTAAGTAGGTGTGTGTGTGTGTGTTGTGTGAGCGTGTGCACTTCTAGGTTGGCCTTGTAAAGTCATGAGCACGTTCTTACAAGTCTATACACAGTTATATTTAGGTATGCTGTCTCTGAACGTTTCCTTAAGTTTATGTGTGTTCAATTGGTTCCTTTTTTTTTTTTGGTTTATTTTTGATTTTTTTTTTGTAATCCAGTCTTTCACTCACTAGAAATCACCATCATCATACATCATACCAGCAATGAAAAACATATAAGAAACAGTTTTACAAAGCATTACTTGTCCAATGGCTCCGAGTTCATTCACAGAAGTAAATGACTGTCTTGCAGTTGCAATCGGGTTTTGTGTTGCGTGCTAGTTGTTTTTGCAAAGGGGGATTTTCGATTCAAACATGTACTGTGTTATAAAATAATTTCATAAGCGTGTACTGTCGGTCGTCCACACTCCCCTCTGTAATGCCCCCTTTAGGGGTTTTTTTTTATTTTTTTAGTTTTTTCCTTTTTCGCCATTGTTTACAGAGCGAATACGCACTGACCTCCCCCCCCCCCCCCCCATCTGCATCTTGGCAGACAGGGGGTCTTCTTCCTTGGACGAGGCTCCCTTCCTGATGTTTACAGGTCCTTTGTTCCTGACCCAGTTCCCAACGCCCGCATTAGGTCAGTATAAAGCTGTTAGCTCCCCCCCCCGTATCACTCAGGCACAGCCCCCATGTTTGTTCCAGCCCGAAGGGAGAACAGTGCTCGTTCAAACCCCCCTCTCCAAAATAATTTCTTTCTTCAACTTATTTAGACAAGTTATCTAGCCACTAGCACTATGCATTCGGATTTTCTGCAGCAGATAACACACCCCATAGTTGTGCACACACACTAGGCCCACAGCTTATGCACAGGGCATTTTTTTTTCTTGTGTTGTTGATATTTTCTATGCAAGTTTGCCAGACATGATTTGTAGCAAAGACGAGCGTGCTATTTTTACATTGGGGGCCACAACCACGCCAAAAAACTAAAATTCCTTTAAACTTTTTTTTCGGGGGCGCCCCGTGTTTGCTCCCATCTTAAACTGAAACAACTCTGTGGTTGTCCAGTGTTATGTGTTCTTTTTCACCCATTTTGTTTTCCCCAGTGAACAGCACTTCTTTTCTTTTCAGCACATTTCTTGTTCCGAAGGTTATCAGTCATTACAAATCGAAAGCGCCTTTAATATGCCATTACGTGTACCGACGCCGTAACATTGTGTCCAACTATTTCGTGCCTCTGCTCCTCAGGAGTACTCAAAATAGAAACAAAGCACACAGAGTATCAAACAGCTCCACTCATCGGCTGTACTATTCTAACACCATCCTCGCAAAACCCACAACACCCACTCCTCTGTGCATCGTGCCGCACCAGCCCCTATAATGAGCTACCTGAACACAATCCCCCCCCCCCCCCCCCCCCACCCGCACGGCTTACACATCGACACAGACCTAGCAGAGGAATACCTGTTTTTCACAGAGATAATAAACTTGTGTGATCAGTGACAAAGTAGGATTACAGTCCCCTAAGTAGATCCATTCCACAAACGCAAACCAAAGTGCAAAATAACTTTACGGAAAAGACAGCTGAGTTTAGACTACCGCTTAAAAAAACTAATTTAGGTTTTAAATTTGTATGTTTTTAAACAGTATCGTAATTGTAAAGCGATTTGCATGGTTTGTCAGAGGAATATAAGCCCATTTCAAAAGTAAGCCCATAAGGCGTTATATTCTTAGGACCTGATCCGATGGAATCAATAAAATGCTGGCTTCTTCCCACCTTCCGAAAATCAGGAAATACGCAAGAATCCACTCCCAAATAAAATATGCTAGTAAGTTAAGGAGGGGGGGGGTGGGGGTGGGGGGGGGGGGGTGGGGGGGAGGGAGAGGAAGAGGGCTCGCGGGGAATAGGGAGCGCGGCCGACAGGCCGTTGGGGGGGATGGGAGAGGGAGGGCCATAAAAGGTGAAAGAGGTAGGTGGTTAGAATGCGGATGGGGTGAGGCAGATAGTTTAGTGAGTTTTTTTTATAAATGGGAAAGGAATAGAAAGAAGAAGAAGACCACCCCCCCCCCCACTAGAAGAAAGAAAGAAGAAAAGAGGAATCGACACTGTTACAAGTAAATGAGAAGAATAGATTTTGTTGCAAATTTTGTTGTGATACCCCTGTCTCTTTCCTTGCCTGCCCACCCCGTTTATAACACCTCCTCCCGCTAACCACTCACCCCAGACCTCATTCTCTCTCTCTCCTATTCCTCTATTCTCTCTCCATCCTCCTGCTATCCTTTTCCTCTTTGCGTCGAGAAACCGACATGATGTTCGCTTATGGGAAAACAGTGGTTGGATCGATTGGATTTGAACACGACAATCTCGCGCCTATTAATTGTAGATAGGAAGAGAGAAAGAGGGCGCACGTGCGGCAACTCGTTCGCGCCATTCCTGGACGCAGTGTTGAACCGTCGTTGCCCGGCCTTGTTCGCGGCAATGGTTCTGATGCACTCGGAAAATTTGCACCCACACGCCTCAACCGTCGACACCCCCCCCACACCCCCCATGGCGTTCGCAGCGGCAAACCGTGTAGTTAGACCAGGTTTAAGATAAAATCTATTACTGAAAGGAAGGATTGGACGAGGATCGGGAACAGCAGAGTGAGGTACAGCGGGAGGGAGGAAGACTTGAGAGGGACCAGGCTTATGAAAGTGAGGCCCATAGGAAAAGGAAACAAGGTTGTGGGTTAATGGGGCAGAAAGTGAGAGGGATGGGAAATAGGATTTGAAATTGTGGAGAGGGTGAATGAGAACGAGTAGGGGATTTTGTGATGGGGTGGGGGGGGGGCGGGGTAGGGCAAAGAGAAGGGTAGGGGAGCGGGGGAATCGGAACAGGACACACCACACACAAAACCAACACACAACACCATCGTTGCAAAACCAGCACACGAGCATCACACGCACACACACACCCACAACACACCACACAATACACACACAAACTGGTTACAACACACCACACGACACGCCACACACAAACAGACGAACACCCCCCCCCCCACCTACGGCCACATCAAGGTGTGTAGGCCCACAGTTCACACAAAACACAGCACAACCACACACAACCATAACTATGCGTCTACAAAAAACACACACATACCACACTGAAACACAACGACATTTTTCCCCCCGCACATAAGCAAGTGTCACACATCGCACCAGTTACAACACACCCATACTCAGCTGCACACCCGGCACCACCCACACACAACCACACACACCACAACACACACAACCACCACACCACGCCGCGGCGAGCACAGCAACGATTCGCGACGAAATATGCTGACAGTGCGATCGTGGTTGCCTTCAATTTTTGTCTCATAGATATCAGTCTGAAGTCAGGATAACGAGATGTGCACAATGTTCCTATCAACGGTCGTGAATACGCTTGTCGTCCGAAATGTCAGGGCACCTGCAATAGTTCACGAACTGATTGGTTATGGCCTTGCTTGGCGTTAGGATAGTACGCGCCACCACATCACATGCAGCCGTAGTGTGTGAACCGCTATCGCCGACTCGGAATTTAGTTACTCCTACGGCACTATCACACTATTCCATTGGGAGAGAAGGGGGGGCATTGATTGCACCGACCAGGTGGGAGCGAGGTGTGACCTTCACGGGATGGTGGGATATAGACACACCACTGTGCTCAACCTAGGTTGAAGGGTAAGGATGTTTCGCTGCATACCAGAGGAGGAGCCAGGCCCAATGCGTGAGACTAGCGTTCCTGCCCCGGGAATGAGATATGGGAGTTATCTCTCTTGTTGGGTTCTGCGTTGTTTCCGGTGGTGGTTGCGAGAGGGGGTGGGAGACGGGCGGGGGACTAACGGATATTGCCCAAACTGCTTTATTTGGCGGAGACGCGGATTTGGGATGCTGATGACCTGTGATTGAGCGCTGCTCAACAATAAGTCCTATGCCGAAACGTTGATTTGTAGAGCACCGCGGGGGGGCGGTATTTTTTAGTAATTGAGGATATTGTTGATCACGTCCCGCAACACAATGCGACAGACCAATTTTTAGCAGATCACTGCGAGTGCTGGTGACGTAGCACACCAGCATGATCTGAAGCGACCTGCTTGCCGTCCACAAAGAACGGTTAGGAGTGCCCCATGTCTGACGACAGAAGACAGATTACGCCGGCAGCGGGTTCCGTTGTCATCGTGGTCCACGAAAGCATATGAAACACAGCAACAGTAAACAAAGAAGAAGAAGAATGGAATCAAAAATACCCACGTGTGCTGTATTTATAACATGCTCATGGTTGGGGTTATACGCTATGCCTTGTTCCGCGTGGGGGTGATAATTGCAGAGGGGAGTACAGTCATGCTAGCGTCATAACCCCGCCCCATCTTTTCTAGCCCGCCCCGCCCCCCCCCACCCCACTTCCCCTCCCGTTTCTCTTGCACCTTTTGTTCTCCATAATCGCACCCACTATCTGGTTGATATCCTCGTCGCCATATCATTGTAAATATAGGGGTTTCGTTGTGGAAGTTGACCTTAATGTACACAAACAGACAGATAGCAGGACAGGCACACGTGAGGGCGCGCAGCTTTTCGCACGCTATCGTACACAAACCACACACACACAACACACACCACAACGACACACAACAAACACACGCAACAACACACGTGCGCAACCATAACCACACACGCACGCACGCTACGCACGCATCGCACGACGCACACACCACGGCGAAAACACAGACGCCACACCTCAGAAAAGCACATACAATCTGGACAGACAAGGACAAAAACAAAGATGAAGGGACAAACCCACACCGACAGGGACACACACAAACACGCGGCGCACGCACGCACGCACGCCCACAAAAAATCAAATTCACTTATGACTAATGTTGGTCTTGGATTTGGCTTTTCAAGTTCAGATTTTTTTCTTGTGACTGGAAGCGGCAGTGTTTTGGTACTTTGCCTCCAAAGACTTTCCAGCCAGACATTGAACCTGCGGGGTCGGCTAGGCCGCAAAACAGGGAAAGTTAAATCTCAGAGAAACGAAAGGTAAGCACCTAACGGTCACGAAACCAGGAGAAGGTGGAGCGGGAGGAAGGGGAGGGGGGGAGGGGGGGGGGGGGGAGGAAACGGTGGCGGAGGAGAGGGGTAACCGCACTCTTCCACTTGTCCTACGACGGTTGACGCTCCTTTCCATGGGGATTGGCCTCTTTACAGCGACAGACGGACGAAAGAAGGCCCCGACCGATGGACGTAGGGCATTTGTACCAATCACAGTCTCGTCGCCACTGGCTCATCCGCATGCTAATTTGTACTCCGGCGCCATCCTTTCTTCCAGACTGTAGGTCTGGCTCCCCAGTGTGCTGATCAGTCTTGATCAAGCTTTGGCGTTGCTTCTGGCTGTGAGGAGTCCTGGTGCTGATGGAATGACGTGAGCTCGAAATAACGATCAAACAAGATGTTGCCATATTTCACGCACGCAATTTCTGCTTGCACCAGGAAACAAAAGCAAAACAAAACAAGAAACAATCAAACAACAAACAACAATAAACAAAACAAAAAGAATACACCCCCACCCCCCCCAAAAAAAAAAAAAAAAAAAAAAAAAAACCAAGCAAGCAAAAATAAATACAACGAACTAAAACAAATTCACTTATTATGAAACCTCCACTTGCACGTTTAGGCACAGAATGTGTGGTTCAGAGTGCAATGCTGCAATGAAAGTCTTTGCGAAGCAGGCTCATTTAAGTATCTGTCGATTTGCTCTGTCTATTTGTCTGTCTATCTGTTCTGTCTGTCTATATATTCTATCTATCTACCTACCTACCTACCTACCTAACTTACTACCTAATCTATCGATCTATCTATCTATCTATCTATATACGTCTGTCTGTCTGTCTGTATATTCTAGTTGTTTGTTTTTGACATAATGGTGAATGACGCTGATCGCACGCACGACACAGTTTGTAAAATGTCGTGGTCTCACTTGGTAGCTTAAAACTCTGGAATTCCGTGTTACGCACGGCTCGAATCAATTATCCTTAGAAGTGATGATGAGAAACGATACTTGTAGTCCAAAAGGGTGTGTGATTACAGACGGGAGACCATTTAAATGTTGTATGTCTCAAAACATTACAGAGACGGTTACCTCGGTGAGGCAGATCGTGGATCTTATCATGAGCGTGACTGTCAGATACTTCCCTGAGTGTTGCTAAGGCGCTTTGATTTGTAGTGGGCGTCATGTATCGCCCCCCCCCCCCCCCCCACGTAGTAATCGATGATTGATTTCAAATCAATGTGCACTGGGGAGTGGTCTTATGCCTTTCTTCAAAATAATGTGAAAATACTCTTGTAAGCTTTCGGTTACCATTCAAAATCATAATCCGTAAATTTTTCAGAAAAGAGGGGGTGTTTAAACTGTCAGAACCCAATATGAACAAAAAGAGGGGTGGGGTTGGGGAGGGAGAGGGTAGTGATAAGAGATTAGTAACAGTGGCAAAATGTGTAGAATGTTAGAAACAACTTGACCCGACAGGACCACTCCTGAGAAAAGCCTATCCATCTTGAACGTACCGAACAAGTGTTGAGAATCCAGTATTTCAACCGATGTGACCGTCTGTAATCGGTTGTTCCATGAGCGACAGCTTGGTACAGAGGTGGTTTCTTTTCTTTTACAATGAATTGAGTGACTATTTGGAACAGCAAACGACAGCCCGTGGTACAGAGTTGGTTTCTTTTCTTTTGACAATTGAAGTGAGTGTGACTAATGGGAACAGCAGGACACACAGGCAACATTTTATAAAGACCCGTGACATACTCTGGATGAAAGGTAAAGCCTTCAGATTCCAGCCAATTGAGTGTTAGTATGGTAGTATCAAAAGCCACACATCTTTCTTAACAAAAAAGAAAGCAAGAATAATGAAAGAACAAACAAAGAACAACTTGCAAAGATGCAAAAATAAAACACACACAAAAACACACACAGGACACACTAACACAACACACAGTCACAAACACAACACCCACCCAAACAACACACGCGCGCGCGCGCGCGCGCGCAAACACACAGGCACCACAACACACACACACACACACACCAACACAAACACACACACACAAACACAGAGGCACCGCCAACCACACACATGCCCACAACCCAAACACACACACACACACCCCAACACACACACACACACAGACGCCCCGAAACCAAAAATGACACTGTATACAGGTACAAGGGACAGAAGATCTCCCAATAATTTTACGGTTCACAGTATAAAAACTCGGGAGGACTTCACCGCTGAAGCCAGTCGCCTTAATCACACAACACACACATCACACACACACCAACACAAACACCACACACACACACACACACCACACCACACACACCACACACACACGCAATTGCGCGCCGCGCACGCGACCCGTTTTATCCAAGACTCCCTCTCTCACAAAAAATTTATAGTTTTGAAAAGGCGTGCCTTCCTTTTTGGCATTACGACTTGCCAAAGAGCTGGGGCTCGCTGCAAGGGAGAGATTTGTATCACAGTGCCTAATAAATCCTAAAAACTGCTGCCAAATCTGGAGCAATCAACGAGGTGTAATCAAGATGTGGGATGAGGACCCCCGACCCCACACAAGCCTACACTCCAACACACAGAAGTTAAAATTATGTTGTTCAGGAGCTTTTCGCTCCACTGCTGTTCCCATCCGGTGTGACGAGAGAGCGAGAGAGAGAGAGGTGGTGTGTGTGCGTGATGTGGCGTTGCGTGTGTGCGTGCGTGCGTGTGTGTATGGGGTGCGTGGTTGGGTGTGTGTGTGTGTGTGTGGGGGGGCGGGGGGTGGCGGGGGGGGAATCGTCTTCCAGATCCCACACGCCATCTTTCCACCAACGTTATGGTGAAAAGCGTTCTGCGTTGTTTTTTTGTTTTTTGTTTTTTTTTTTTTCGTTTTTTCTTGTGGAATGAATGTTCGATTCCCACTTGATAGAGATCGACACCAAATTTTTTGTAATGGATTACTCTTTTGACCACATTCTTTATAAATTTTTTTTAAAAAATGGAGTTTACTGACAGACCAAACACACACACCACAAAAAAACGCGGGTGTGAAAATGTAACCTTTCTCATGGTGGAATTAACAAAAGCCACAAAACGAAAACAAAACAAGTACATGTGGCAAACCAGAACAACCTAAAACAAACAAGCACGCAACGCACGCACAAAAACAAAACAACACGAAGTCTGACGAAAGCTTCTAGACGCTGACTTACGCACCTGATGTAAGAGATTGGTAGTCCGACGACTTTTCGAGGGACGAGACACGCAGGACTTGCC
>JADBJO010000545.1:634319-653495 GCA_016801955.1 Conus betulinus | reverse complement strand
ACAGGACCTGCAGACCTCACTGTAACACAGGGACCTGCAGACCCCAACATAACACAGGACATGTAGACCCCAACATAACACAGGACATGTAGACCCCCACATAACACAGGACATAACACAGGACATGTAGACCCCAACAAAACACAGGACCTGCAGACCCCAACATAACACAGGACCTGCAGACCCCAACATAACACAGGACATGCAGACTCCAACGTAACACAGGACCTGCAGACCCTTGCATAACACAGGACCTGCAGACCCCAACATAACACAGGACATGCAGACCCCAACATAACATAGGACCTGTAGACCCTAGCATAGCACAGGACCTGCAGACCCCAACATAACACAGGACCTGCAGACCCCAACATAACACAGGACCTGCAGACCCTAGCATAACACAGGACCTGCAGACCCCAACATAACACAGGACCTGCAGACCCTTGCATACACAGGACCTCAGACCCTAACATATCACAGGACCTGCAGACCTCAACATAACACAGGACCTGCAGACCCCAACATAAACACAGGACCTGCAGACCTCAACATAACACAGGACATGTAGACCCCAGCACCACACATGACCTGAAGAACTTCATACACACTGCTCTCTCCACACTGCAGTTTACACAAATCGCACAGCATTCTACATAAATCCCAAGGAAATCTATACAAATCACATGGCAATTTGTGGAAACCAAATGGTAATCTGTACAAACCGTATGGTAGTCTACACTAACGCTCTTCGCAAACCACACTGTAGTCCAAATAAATCACACTGCAGTGTTCACAAACAACATGGCAGTCTATACAAACCATACTGCTGTCTTCAAAAAGAACACTGCAGTCTACACAAACCACCCTGCAGTGCTCACAAACAACAAAGCAGTCTCTACAAATGACACTGCTCTCTTCACAAACCACACTGCGGTCTACACAAAGCACACGGCAGACTTCACAAACCACACTGTAGCCTACACAAACCACACTGCAGCCTACACAAACCACACTGCAGCCTATACAAACCACACACTACAGCCTGTACAAACCACACTGCAGCCTATACAAACCACGCTGTGGTCTACACAAAAACCACACTGTGGTCTACTCAAACTACACTGAAGTCTACACAAACTACACTGAAGTCTACACAAACCACACTGCAGTCTACACAAACCAACTGCAGTCTACACAAGCCACATTGTGGTCTACACGGCAATCTACGCAAACACACTGCAGTCAACAAAAACCACATTGCAGCCTACACAAACCACACTGCAGTCAACAAAAACCACATTGCAGCCTACACAAACCATACAGAAGCCACACTGCAGTCTACACAAGCCACCTTGTGGTCTACACAACCACACTGAAGTCTACATCAGCTACACTGAAGTCTACATCAGCAACACTGAAGTCTACACAAACCACACTGCAGTCCACACAAACCACACTGCAGTCTGCACAAACCACTCTACGAGTAGACAAGCCACATTGTGGTCTATACAAACCACACAGGTGAGGAAGTGGGGAATAGCACAGGCAAGAGAGGGAGGCTGGAGGAGATGACAACATGAACAGCAAGTAGGTTTCTGTCCACCACCCACCCTCACCCAACCCCCAACTTCTCCCTCCCCCAACTTTCCTAACAAGCTAATGGGTGTATCGGTTGGATGGCTTCCACTCATGTCCTGTTTCAATGGGTTTTGGACTATGCATATGCACATTATGTGTGCTTTTGCAAGTGCATACAGTGTGTGTGTGTGTGTGTGTGTGTGTGTGTGTGTGTGTGTGTGTGTATACGTGTGTGTGTGTGTGTGTGTGTGTGTGTGTGTGTGTGTGTGTGTGTGTGTGTGTGTGTGTGAGCACATGTGTCCATTAGTACCTTTACTCTGTATATGTGTGTGTGTGTGTGTGTGTGTGTGTGTGTGTGTGTGTGTGTGTGTGTACGTGTGTGTGTGTGTGTGTGTGTGTGTGTGTGTGTGTGTGTGTGTGTGTGTGTGTGTGTGAGAGAGAGAGAGAGAGAGAGAGAGAGAGAGAGAGAGAGAGAGAGAGAGAGTTTGTCAGTGTGCATATTCTGTGTCGACATGGCATGTGACTTCTGTCGTCTATGAGTGTGAGTGAAGGTAAAGACATGGGATGAAGATGGAAAGGGAAGGGAAGCAACTTTGCATGGACTGCACATTTACATACTGGAAAAGACTGGAAGCAGATTGGGGGGGGGGGGAGGGAGGGGGGGAAGAAACAGGTAAAAAAAAAAAAAAAAGGAATAAAAAGCACACACCACCCTAGAGGAGGAAATAAAACAAAACTAAAAAGACTGTGGAAGCTTGACATGGTGCTGTCCTGCCGAGACAGTCTGCCACACATTTTGTTTCCTTTCTATTTTTTTAAATTTTTTTTTTAAGGAAAACAGGGCATCAGTGTCTGTCCATGTTTACCTTTCATCTGATTTTCTATATCTGTATTCCCTTTCTACTTTTTGTGTCAGCGTTTCACTTCCATTTGCTCTTTTCTTTCCTTGTTTCATTTTCTCTGTCTGCGTTTTCTTCCTTGTTTTATTTTCTCTCTGTCAGTTTCCTTCCTTGTTTTATTATCTCTGTCAGTGTTTCCATCCTTGTTTTATTTTCTGTTAGCATTTCCTTCCTTGTTTTTATCTTCTCTGTCGGTGTGTCCTTCCTTGTTTGATTTTCTCTGTCAGTTTCCTTCCTTGTTTTATTTTCTGTCAGTGTTTTCTTCCTTGTTTTATTTTCTCTGTCAGTGTTTCCTTCCTTGTTTTATTTTCTCCGTCAGTTTCCCTTCCTTGTTTTATTATCTCTGTCAGTGTTTCCATCCTTGTTTTATTTTCTGTTAGCATTTCCTTCCTTGTTTTATTATCTCTGTCAGTGTTTCCATCCTTGTTTTTATTATCTCTGTCAGTTTCCTTCCTTGTTTTATTATCTCTGTCAGTGTTTCCATCCTTGTTTTATTAGTGTTTCCTTCCTTGTTTTATTTTTTGTTAGCATTTTTTTCCTTGTTTTATCTTCTCTGTCGGTGTTTTCTTCCTTGTTTTATTTTCTCTGTCAGGGTTTTTATTCCCTGTTTTATTTTCTCTGTCAGAGTTTTCTTCCTTGTTTTTATTTTTTCTGTCAGTTTCCTTCCTTGTTTTATTATCTCTGTCAGTGTTTCCATCCTTGTTTTATTTTCTGTTAGCATTTCCTTCCTTGTTTTATCTTCTCTGTCGGTGTGTCCTTCCTTGTTTTATTTTCTCTGTCAGTGATCTTTTTTACTGTAAGGGTGTCCCTTCTATTTACTTTTGTGTCAGTGCTTCCCTTTTCCTTTCATCTTTGCTTCTGTGTTTCCCTTTTTCCCATTTCCTGTTTTTTTCTTTTTTTTTTTTTTTTTTTTTTTGTTTTGTTTTTTTTAATATATAGTATTTTTCCTTTCTTTTCAGCCCTCTCTCAGTGTTTCCTTTTTGGTTCATTTCCTCTGTCAGTATTCCGCTCCACTTTCTGTGTCAGTATTTCCCTTTCCTAACATTTCTCAGCGTTTCCCTTTATTTCATGCACCAGTGTTTCCCTTTATTTCATGCATCAGTGTTTTCCTTCCATTTTCTGTGCTTTCCTCCTTCACCAGGTTTTTCCCTGCAGTTCTCTGCCCCTCCTGCAAGAGGAGCCCTCCTTCATTCAGGCTGGTTTTCCCCATACACTACACCCCCACACACAACAAGAGGAGCACTCCTTCAGTAATGCTGGCTTTCCCCATACACTACACCCCCCACACAAACAACAGGAGCCCTCCTTCATTCAGGCTGGTTTTCCCCATACACTACACCCCCCACACAAAACAAGACGAGCACTCCTTCAGTAATGCTGGCTTTCCCCCCACATACCACTACACCCCCCACACAAACAAGAGGAGCCCTCCTTCATTCAGGCTGGTTTTCCCCATACACTACACCCCCCATACAAACAAGAGGTGCACTTCTTCAGTAAGGCTGGCTTTCCCCATACACTACACGCCCCACACAAACAAGAGGAGCCCTCCTTCAGTAAGGCTGGTTTTCCCCATGCACTACGCCCCCCCACACAAACAAGAGGTGTGCTCCTTCAGTAAGGCTGGTTTTCCCCCCATACACTACACACCCCCCACACAAACAAGAGGTGTGCTCCTTCAGTAAGGCTGGTTTTCCCCATACACTACACCCCCCCACACAAACAAGAGGTGTGCTCCTTCAGTAAGGCTGGTTTTTCCCCATGCACTACGCCCCCCACACAAACAAGAGGTGTGCTCCTTAATTGAGGCTGGTTTTCCCCATACACTACGCCCCCCACAGAAACAAGGGGAGCCCTCCTTTATCAAGGCTGGTTTTCCCCATACACTACACTCCCCCCCCCCCCCCCCCCCCCCCCCCCCCCCACACACACACACACAAACAAGAGGAGCCCTCCTTTATCAAGGCTGGTTTTCCCCCGTACACTACACTACCCCCCCCCCCCCCCCCCCCCACCCCCCCACACACACACACACACACACAAAAAAACAAGAGGAGTGCTACTTCATTATGGCTGGTTTTCCCCATACACTACGCCCCCCCCCCCCCCTCCCCCCCCCCACACACACACATAAACAAGAGGAGTGCTTCTACAGTAAGGCTGGTTTTCCCCATACACTACGCCCCCCACACAAACAAGAGGAGGAGCTCTCCTTTATCAAGGCTGGTTTTTCCCATACACTATGCCCCCCGCCTCCCACACACACACACACACACACACACACACACACAAACAAGAGGAGAGTGCTCCTTCATTCAGGCTGGATTTCCCCATAAACTATGCCCCCCACACAAACAAGAGGAGCGCTCCTTCATCAAGGCTGGTTTCCCCATAAACTACGCCCCCACATAAACAAGGAGAGATGCTCACAGGTCCACAAGGGAGGAGTTCTCCAATGGCAGTTGTCCATAAGGGTACATTCCAGGCCACTCTGGTAGCAGGGGGGATAATTAAAGCGCTTGAAGTGCCGCAGTGAAGGGCAGCCCTGGGCCACATCCCCTCCCTCCTCCTCCTCAAATACTGGACAGGCAGACAGTGTGCAGGGCACACATGTCAACACCACAGACCACAGGACAATGTGCCCATTCACAGTGCAGTCCACAGGACAATGTACCCATTCACAGTGCAGACCACATGACAGTCAATGTACGTGTCAGCACCACAGACCATAGGACAATGTACACATTCACAGTGCAGACCACAGGGCAGTCAATGTACATGTCAACAGTACAGACCATAGGACATGGTACACATTCACAGTGCACACCACACGACAGTCAATGTACATGTCAACAGTGCAGACCAAAGGACAGTCAATGTACATGTCAACAGTGTAGACAACAGGACAGTCAATGTACAAGACAACACCACAGACCACCGGACAATGTACCCATTCATGCAGACCACATGACAGTCAATGTATGTGTCAACACCACAGACCACAGGACAATGTACCCATTCACAGTGCAGACCACATGACAGTCAATGTACATGCCAACAGTACAGACCATAGGACAATGTATTCATTCACAGTGCAGTCCACATGACAGTCAATGTACATGTCAACAGTGCAGACAACAGGACAGTCAATGCACATGTCAACAGTACAGACCACAGGACAATGTAGCCATTCATGCAGACCACATGACAGTCAATGCACATGTCAACAGTACAGACCACAGGACAATGTAGCCATTCACAGTGCAGTCCACATGACAGTCAATGTACATGTCAACGGTGCAGACCACATGACAGTCAATGTACATGTCAACACCTCAGACCACAGGACAATGTACCCATTCACAGTGCAGTCCACATGACAGTCAATGTACATGTCAACGGTGCAGACCACATGACACTCAATGAACATGTCAACACCTCAGACCACAGGACAATGTACCCATCACAGTGCAGTCCACATGACAGTCAATGTACATGTCAACAGTGCAGACCACAGGACAGTCAATGTACATGTCAACAGTGCAGACAATATGACAGTCAATGTACATGTCAACAGTGCAGACAACAGGACACAGTCAATGTACATGTCAACAGTGCAGACAACAGGACAGTCAATGTACATGTCAACAGAGCAGACCAAAGGACAGTCAATGTACATGTCAACAGAGCAGACCACAGGACAGTCAATGTACATGTCAACAGAGCAGACCAAAGGACAGTCAATGTACATGTCAACAGTGCAGACAACAGGACAGTCAATGTACATGTCAACACCTCAGACCACAGGGCAATGTACCCATTCATAGTGCAGTCCACATGACAGTCAATGTACATGTCAACAGTGCAGACCACAGGACAGTCAATGTACATGTCAACAGTGCAGACAATATGACAGTCAATGTACATGTCAACACCACAGACCACAGGGCAATGTAGCCATTCACAGTGCAGTCCACCGGACAATGTACCCATTCACAGTGCAGTCCACAGGACAATGTAGCCATTCACAGTGCAGTCCACAGGACAATGTAGCCATTCACAGTGCAGTCCACAGGACAATGTAGCCATTCACAGTGCAGTCTACATGACAGTCAATGTACATGTCAACACCTCAGACCACAGGACAATGTAGCCATTCGCAGTGCAGTCCACATGACAGTCAATGTACATGTCAACGGTGCAGACCACATGACAGTCAATGTACATGTCAATGGTGCAGACCACATGACAGTCAATGTACATGTCAACACCTCAGACCACAGGACAATGTACCCATTCACAGTGCAGTCCACATGACAGTCAATGTACATGTCAACACCTCAGTCCACAGGACAATGTAGCCATTCGCAGTGCAGTCTACATGACAGTCAATGTACATGTCAACACCTCAGTCCACAGGACAATGTAGCCCATTCGCAGTGCAGTCCACATGACAGTCAATGTACATGTCAACGGGGCAGACCACAGGACAGTCAATGTACATGTCAATGGTGCAGACCACATGACAGTCAATGTACATGTCAACACCTCAGACCACAGGACAATGTACCCATTCACAGTGCAGTCCACATGACAGTCAATGTACATGTCAACAGTGCAGACAATATGACAGTCAATGTACATGTCAACAGAACAGACCACAGGACAGTCAATGTACATGTCAACAGTGCAGACAACAGGACAGTCAATGTACATGTCAACAGAGCAGACCAAAGGACAGTCAATGTACATGTCAACTGAGCAGACCACAGGACAGTCAATGTACATGTCAACAGAGCAGACCAAAGGACAGTCAATGTACATGTCAACAGTGCAGACAACAGGACAGTCAATGTACATGTCAACACCTCAGACCACAGGGCAATGTACCCATTCATAGTGCAGTCCACATGACAATCAATGTACATCTCAACACACACCACAGACCCAAAGGACAGTCAATGTACATGTCAACAGTGCAGTCCACATGACAGTCAATACACATGTCAACACCACAGACCAAAGGATAGTCAATGTACATGTCAACACCACAGACCAGAGGATAGTCAATGTACATGTCAACACCACAGACCAAAGGATAGTCAATGTACATGTCAACAGGACAGTCCACATGACAGTCAACATACACATCAAAACACAACAGTCTACAAAACAGTTGATGTACATGTTAGCGGTACAGACCACAGGATAGTCAATGTACATGTCAACAATACTGTCCATACAACAGTTAATGTACACATCAACATTACAGTCGACATAACGGCAATGTACATATCAACAAGACAGACCACAATATAGTCAATGTACATGTCAACAGTTCAGACCACACTACAGTCATGTATTTGTCAACAGCACAGACAAGAAGACAGTCAATGTAGGCATCAACAATACAGTCTATAGGACAGTCAATGTAGATATTAACAGTGCAGTCCACATGACACTCAATGTACACATCAACATTACAGTCCACTGGACAGTCAATGTACACATCAGCAGTACTGTCAATGTACATTGTACACGTGTCAAAAGGACATTCAATGCACATGGCACACGTTAACTGGCTAGTAAACATACATAGCACACATATCAACAGGACAGCAGTATACACAGCACACATGTTAACAGGTTAGTAAATGTACATGACACTCATGTCAACAGGACAGCAGTGTTTTGGCGCAAATGTTACCTGGTTAGTAAATGTACATGACACACATCGCAACAGCACAGCAGTGTATATCGCGCATCTGTCAACTTGCTAGTAAAGGTACATAGCACACATTTCAACAGGACATCAGTGTACATGGCACACATGTTAACTGGTTAGTAAATGCGCATGGCACACATTTCAAACAGGTCAGCAGCGTACACATGGCACACACGTCAACAGGTCAAAGTGATTGGCACACATGTCAGCAGGACAATGTACAGGGCACACATGTCAGCAGGACGGTCAAAGTACATGGCACACATGTCAACAGGACAAAGTACATGGCATACGTGTCAATAAGACAAACTACATGGCACACATGTCAACAGGGCAGACAATGTACAGGCACATGTCAATAGGACAGTCTATGTACAGGGCACACGCATCAATAGGACAGTCAATGTACAGGGCACACATGTCAATAGGACAGTCAATATACAGGGCACACATGTCAATAGGACAGGCAATGATCAGTGCACACATGTCAACAGGGCAGACAATGTACAGGGCACATATATCAACAGGACAGTCAAAGTACATGACACACGTCAACAGGGCAGACAATGTACAGGCACATGTCAACAGGACAGTCTATGTACTGGGCACACATGTCAATAGGACACTCAATGTACAGGGCATACATGTCAATAGGATAGCCAATGTACAGGGACACATATCAATAGGACAGTCAATGTACAGGGCACACATGTCAATAAGACACTCAATGTACAGGGCATACATGTCAATAGGACAGTCAATGTTCAGGAACACATGTCAACAGGACAGTCAATGTACAGGGCATACATGTCAATAGGACAGTCAATGTTCAGGAACACATGTCAACAGGACAGTCAATGTACAGGGCACACATGTCAATAGGACAGCCAATGTCCATGGGACACATGCCAATAGGACAGTCAATGTACAGGGCACACACGTCCATATGACAGTCAATGTACAGGGCACACATGTCAACAGGACAGTTGATGTACAAAGCTCACATGTCAATAGGACAGCCAATGTACAGGGGACACATGTCAATAGGACTGCCAATGTACATGGGACATATCTCAATAGGACTGTCAATGAACAGGGCGTGCATGTCAATAAGACAGTCAGTGTACAGGGCACACATGTCAATAAGGACAGCCAATGTAAGGGCACACATGTCAACAGGACAGCCAATGCACAGGGCACACAGGTCAATAGGACAGCCGATGCAAAGGGCATACATGTCAATAGGACAGTCAGTGTATAGGACACACATGTCAATAGGACAGTCAATGTACAGGGCACACATGTAAACAAGACAGTCAACGTACAGTGCACACATGTCAATAGGACAGACAATGTGCAGGCACACATGTCAACAGGACAACCAATATACAAGAACACATATCAACAGGACAGTCAATGTACAGGGCACACATGTCAACAGGACAGTCTATGTACAGGGCACACATGTCAACAGGACAGTCAATGTACAGGGCACACATGTCAACAGGACAGTCTATGTACAGGGCAAACGTGTCAACAGGACAGCCAATGTACAGGGCACACATGTCAATAGGACAGTCAATATACAGGGCACACATGTCAACAGGACAGTCTATGCACAGGGCACACATATCAACAGGACAGCCAATGTACAGGGCACACAGGTTAATAGGAAAGTCAATGTACAGGGCACACATGTCAATAGGACAGTCAATGTAAAGGGCACACATGTCAATAGGATAGCCGATGTACAGTATGCTCATGTCAATAGGACAGTCAATGTACAGGGTACGCATGTCAACAGGGCAGCCATGTACACAGCACACACATGTCAATAGGACGGTCAGTGTACAGGGCACACATGTCAATAGGACAGTCAATGTACAGGAACACATGTCAACAGGACAGTCAACGTATAGGGCCCACATGTCAACAGGACAGCCAACGTCCATGGGACATATGCCAATAGGACAGTCAATGTACAGGGAACACATGTCAACAGGACAGTCAATATACATGGCATACATGTCAACAGGACAGTCAATAAACATGGCAAACATGTCAATAGGCCAGTCAATGTACAGGGCACACATGTCAATAGGCCAGTCAATGTACAGGGCACACATGTCAATAGGACAGTCAATGTACAGGGCACACATGTCAATAGGGCAGTCAATGTACAGGGCACACAGGTCAATAGGGCAGTCAATGTACAGGGCACACAGGTCAATAGGGCAGTCAATGTACAGGGCACACAGGTCAATAGGACAGTCAATGTACAGGGCACACAGGTCAATAGGACAGTCAATGTACAGGGCACACAGGTCAATAGGAGAGTCCATAGGGACACATGTCATTAGGATAGTCAATGTACAGGGCACACATGTCAATAAGACAGTAAGTGTACAGGGCACACATGTCAACTAGACAGACAATGTACAGGGCACATGTCAATAGGACAGTCAATGTACAGGGCACACAGGTCAATAGGACAGCCAATGCACAGTCCACACACGTCCATAGGAAAGTCAATGTACAGGGCACACAGGTCAATAGGGCAGCTAATGTACAAGGCACACATGTCAACGGGACAGCCAATGTACAGGGCACACATGCAAATAGAACAGTCCATAGAGACACACATGTCAATAGGACAGTCAATGTACAGGGCTCACATGTCAACAGGACAATCAATGTACAGGGCACACATGTCAACAGGACAGTCAATGTACAGGGCACACATGTCAATAGAAGAGTTAATGTACAGGCACACATGAAAATAGGATAGCCATTGGAAAGGGCAATCGTCAATAGGATAGCCATGTACATGGGATACATGTCAATAGGACAGTCAATGTACAGGCACATACCTCAATAGGACACTCAATGTACAGGGCACACATGTTAATAGGACAGTCAATGTACAGGGCACACAGGTCAATAGGACAGTCAATGTACATGATGCTCATGTCAATAGGACAGTCAATGTACAGGGCACACATGTCAATAGGACAGTCAGTGTACAGGGCACACATGTCAATAGGACAGCCAATATACAAGGCACACATGTCACCTGGACAGACAATATACAGGGCACATGCCAATAGGACAGTCAATGTACAGGGCACACACGTCAAAAGGACAGCCAATGTACAGGACACACATGCCAATAGGACAGTCAATGTACAGGGCACACAGGTCAATAGGACAGTCAATGTACAGGGCACACAGGTCAATCGGACAGTCAATGTACGGGGCACAGGTTTAATCGGACAGTCAATGCACGGGACACACAGGTCAATAGGACAGTCAATGTACGGGGCACACAGGTCAATAGGACATCCAATGTACAGGGCACACAGGTCAATAGGACATCCAATGTACAGGGCACACAGGTCAATAGGACAGTCAATGTACGGGGCACACAGGTCAATAGGACATCCAATGTACAAGGGCACACAGGTCAATAGGACAGCCAATGTACAGGGCACACAGGTCAATAGGAGAGTCCATAGGGATACATGTCATTAGGATAGTCAATGTACAGGGCACACATGTCACACAGGGACAGTAAGTGTACAGGGCACACATGTCAATAGGACAGTCAATGTACAGGGCACACATGTAAATAGGACAGTCCATAGGGAAACATGTCAATAGGGGTGCTCAATGTACATGTAACATGACAGTCCATAGGGACACATGTAAATAGGACAGTCAATATACAAGGCACACATGTCAATAGGACAGCCATATGTACAGGGCACACTGGTCAATAGGACAGTCAATGTACAGGGCACACATGTCAATAGGACGGTCAGTGTACAGGGCACACATGTCAATAGGACAGTCAATGTACTGGTACACATGTGAATTGTACAGTCAATGTACAGGGCACACATGTCAATAGGACAGTCAATGTACAGGGCGCACATGTCAACAGGACAGTCAATGTACAGGGCACACATATCAATAGGACAGCCAATGTACAGGGCACACATATCAATAGGACAGCCAATGTACAGGGCACACATATCAATAGGACAGTCAATGTACAGGGCACACATATCAATAGGACAGTCAATGTACAGGGCACACATATCAATAGGACAGTAAATGTACAGGGCACACATGTCAGCAGCACAGTCAATGTATAGGGCACACATATCAATATGACAGTCGATAGGGACACATGTCAATAGGACAGTCAATAGGGATACATGTCAATAGGACAGTCACAAAAAACTTTTATACCCAGGTCGATCCATCTGTTAAATTTATGATGTCTTTTATACCACTTTTCATGCTTAGTGGTGTGAAGGAGTGAGAGAGAAAGAGAGAGGCAGAGAGGAGGGGGTAGGGGGGGAGAGAGGGTGTAGGGTGGTTGAGGGTGTGTGCGTGCTTGTGTGAATATGTTTTGCATATAATATGTGCTTATGTGCTTGTGTGTGTGTGTGTGTGTGTGTGTGTGTGTGTGTGTGTGTGTGTGTGTGTGTGTGTATCTGTTTGTGAGTGTAAGCCTAAGAGTGTGCTTGTGTATTTGCATGTGTATGGTGTTTCAAATGATATGGTGAGTGAGTGAGTGAGTGAGTGAGTGAGTGTGTGTGTGTGTGTGTGTGTGTGTGTGTGTGTGTGTGTGTGTGTGTGTGTGTGTGTGTGTGTGTGTGGGAGGGTGGGGGTGTTGGACTGTACATGTAAATTCTATAAGTGGCCACTTGATTGTGATGATTCTTGTATTATGCATGTTGTCTTGTGATACTGTTTATTATGCACCTATCTTAACTTCTCATCTTTTGAGATAATAAAGTATTCATATCATATCAGATCATGTACAGTGTTACAGCACCAGTAGGGACAGGTCAGATCATGTACAGTGTTACAGCACCAGTAGGGAGAGGTCAGATCATGTACAGTGTTACAGCACCAGTAGGGAGAGGTCAGATCATGTACAGTGTTACACCAGTAGGGAGAGGTCAGATCACGTACAGTGTTACAGTGCCAGCAGGGAGAGGTCAGATCTTGTACAGTGTTACAGCACCAGTAGGGAGAGGTCAGATCATGTACAGTGTTACAGCACCAGTAGGGAGAGGTCAGATCATGTACAGTGTTACAGCACCAGTAGGGAGAGGTCAGATCATGTATAGTATTACACCAGTAGGGAGAGGTCAGATCTTGTACAGTGTTACAGTGCCAGCAGGGAGAGGTCAGATTTTGTACGGTGTTACACCACCAGTAGGGAGAGGTCAGATCTTGTACAGTGTTACACCACCAGTAGGGAGAGGTCAGATCTTGTACAGTGTTACACCACCAGTAGGGAGAGGTCAGATCATGTACAGTGTTACACCACCAGTAGGGAGAGGTCAGATCTTGTACAGTGTTACACCACCAGTAGGGAGAGGTCAGATCTTGTACAGTGTTACACCACCAGTAGGGAGAGGGTCAGATCTTGTACAGTGTTACACCACCAGTAGGGAGAGGTCAGATCTTGTACAGTGTTACACCACCAGTAGGGAGAGGTCAGATCATGTACAGTGTTACACCACCAGTAGGGAGAGGTCAGATCTTGTACAGTGTTACACCACCAGTAGGGAGAGGTCAGATCTTGTACAGTGTTACAGTGTCAGCAGGGAGAGGTCAGATCTTGTACAGTGTTACACCACCAGTAGGGAGAGGTCAGATCTTGTACAGTGTTACAGTGCCAGTAGGAAGAAAGTAAGATCATGTACAGTGTTACAGTGCCAGTAGGGAGAAGTCAGATCATGTAGTATTATAGTGACAGTAGGGAGAGGTCAGATCATGTACAGTGTTACAACACCAGTAGGGAGAGGTCAGATCATGTAGTGTTACAGTGACAGCAGGAAGAGGTCAGATCATGTACAGTGTTACTGGGCTAGTAGGGAGAGGTCAGATGATGTAGTGTTACAGTGCCAGCAGGGAGAGGTCAGTTCATGTACAGTTACACCACTAGTAGGGGGAGGTCAGTTCGTGTACAGTGTTACCGCACCAGTTGGGAGAGGTCAGATCATGTACAGTGCTACAACACCAGTAGGGATAGGTCAGATCATGTAGTGTTACACCACCAGTAGGGAGAGGTCAGATCATGCAGTGTTACAACACCAGTAGGGAGAGGTCAGATCATGTACAGTGTTACAACACCAGTGGTGATAGGTCAGATCATGTACAGTGTTACAGTGCCAGTGGGGAGAGGTCAGATCATGTACAGTGTTACAACACCAGTAGGGAGAGGTCAGTTCATGTACAGTGTTACAACACCAGTAGGGAGAGGTCAGATCATGTGTTACACCAGTAGGAGAGGTCAGATCATGTACAGTGTTACAGTGACAGTAGGAAGAGGTCAGATCATGTAGTTACAACACCAGTAGGAAGAGGTCAGATCATGTACATTGTTACAGTGCCAGTAGGGAGGTCAGATCATGTACAGTGTTACAGTGCCAGTAGGGAGGTCAGATCATGTACAGTGTTACAGTGCCAGTAGGGAGGTCAGATCATGTAGTATTACAGTGACAGTAGGGGCAGGTCAGATCATGTACAGTGTTACAGCGCCTGCAGGGAGAGGTCAGATCATGTACAGTGTTACAACATCAGTAGGGAGAGGCCAGATGTACAGTGTTACAGTGCCAGTAGGGAGAGGTCAGATGATATACAGTGTTACAGTGCCAGCAGGGAGAGGTCAAATCATGTACAGCGTTACAGAGTCAGTAGGGAGAAGTCAGATCACGTACAGTGTTACAGGCCAGTGGGGAGGGGGTCAGACTGTGTTGCAGTGTCAGTAGGAAGGATTCCAACCCTGTTACAGCACCAGTAGGGAAGGATCAACTATGTTACTCACCACGCTAGTAGAGAGGGGGTCTTAAAGAAGTTCATGTTGCTACTCACAATGCCAGTAGGGAGGGGTCTTCCAGTGGTTGTTGTCATGGGAGAAGCACTTCATGTTGCTGCCGTTGCAGCTCTTCTTTGCGACCCTTCCGCCGCTGGCTGCGCTCTTCCCTTCTCTGCGCCCTCTGCAGGAGTTTCTGCTCGCGGCGAAACTGGCGCTGCATGTGGCGATCCAGCACTGCGTCTGAGCCCCTGTCATCAGTCCACACCAGGGCTTGGGTCACAACCCGCAACAACAGATCATGACATGGCCAAAATTCTGAGAAGCGATACAAAGCACAGCGAATTGCGCCAATGGATCAGACAGAGAGGACTAACAGTAGAAAAGACACATGACTGACCACACCATGAACATCATGAGGCTGCCTGTATCTGACAGAAGACAGGGTGGTGAAGACAGAAAAATGATGGTGGAGTCCAGAGAGAGGAAGGTAAAGACAGAAGGTATAATAATGACAGCAGGCAGGTCATGGAAGACAAAGGACATGATGCTAAAGACAGAAGAGAGACAATGCAGAAGACAGGATGGAATATACAGAAGACAGGACAGTGAGTACAGAAGTCAGCATAGTAAAGACATGCGACAAATGATAAAGACAGATGGACAAGAGAGGAGACAAGATGGCAACAGAAGGCAGGATTGTAGAGAAAGAAGACAGGACAGTAAAGACAGAAGACAGGGTGGTACAGATAGAAACAAGATGCAAAGCATATAAACATATTCCAAGTTTATCCTGAATATGCGTGATACATTCCATAAGAGGAAAAACCATCTTGGGCTGGTGTAACCGTTAGTAATGGCTATTATGGTAAACATTGGCCATCATCTGTGACCTATAATGAACATACTTACAAATTTCCAGAAAGATTGGCCAAGAACTTCCTGAGATTTTCCATCTAGAAGAAAACCTTTATGGGCCGTTAGTAACAGCTATAACGGGTAAACTTTAACATCGGGCATCATCTGTGATCCATAATGAACATACCTACAAATCTTCAGAAATATTGGCTACGTACTTTCTGAGATATTCCATGAAGAAGGAAAACAGGGAAAAAAAAACACACAAAAAAACCTGTTACGGGCCGTTATAGCTGTTAGTAGCGCCTATAACAGTAAACTAAAAAACATCAGGCATCATCCATGGCCCATAATGAACATACCTACAAATTTTCAGAAAGATCGGCCAAGTACCTTCTGAGATATTCCATAAAAAAGGAAAAACATTATGGGTCGTTATAGCCATTAGTAATGGGTTTAACGGTAAACTACAACATCAGGCATGATTCGCAAACTATAATGAACATACCTACAAATTTTCAAAAAGATGGGCCCCGTACTTTCTGAGACATTTCATAAAAAAAAGAAAAAACCATTATGGGCGTTTACAGCCATTAGTAACAATTACAACAGTAAACAAAAAATGCCGCGCATCATCCATCGCCCATAATGAACATACCTACAAATTTTCAGAAAGATCGGCGAAGTACTTTGAGATATTCCATAAAGAAAAAAAAAAACGTTATGGGCCGTTACAGCTGTTAGTAATGGCTGTAACGGTAAATTAAAACATCAAGCATCATCCGTGATCCTTTGTGAACATACCAGCTAATTTTCAAAAAGATCGGCCAAGTACTTTTCACAAAAATCGGCCAAGTACTTTCTGAGATACTCCATAAAGAAGAAAAACCATTACAGGCCGTTACAGCCGTTTGTAAAGGCTATAATGGTAAACTAAAACATTGGGCATTATTCGTGACCCATAATGAACACGCCTGCTAATTTTCACAAAGATCGGCCAAGTACTTTCTGAGATATTCCATGAAGAAGAAAAACCGTTACAGGCTGTTACAGCCATTAGTAACGGTATAATGTAAACTAAAAAAACTGGGCATCACTGAAGACCCATAATGAACAGACCTACAAATTTTCACAAAGATCAGCCAAGTACTTTGTGAGATATTCCATAAAAAAGAAAAACCGTTACAGGCCGCTACAGTGTTAGTAACAGCTATAACGGGGTAAACTACAACACTAAGCATCATCCATGACCCATAATGAACATACCTGCTAATTTTCAGAAAGATTGGCCAAGTACTTTCTAAGATATTCCACAGAGAAGAAAGAACGTTACAGGCCGTTACAGCCATTAGTAACGGCTATAGCAGTAAACTAAATCTCATGATCAAGCTCACGGTGCCATATAAGAACAGAATGGAGGCAGCTCAAATCTACAAGACTGGAAAGTATGCTGATCTGGCAAACAGCCTGAGGAGAGAAGGCTATCAGGTCAAAGTCCTCACTGCAGAAATTGGAGCTAGGGGGGGTTGTACGAACATCTACATACAGCCTCATGAAACAGCTCTCAGTTGCAGGGAGGGAAAAAAAAACAGAGCCCTGAAAGCAATGGCAGAAGCAGCGGAGGTGTTCAAGTTGGATCTGGTCAAGGAGGAACAAAAGTGAACTTCATAAGGCTTAACTTTCCTACACAAATATCAGGTGTGTCCCAGTGGCTCAGTGGTTAGTGTGAGTCATTAAGTGGAAAATGAGCATGTCCAGAGGGTCATGGGTTCGAATCTCAGCCATGGCTCATCCCAAGATGGGGGGGAAAAAAAAGGGGCATCAGAGGGACATCCGGAGTCATGAACCGGGTGTGGCCCAACCCCCCTAGAGTGTCAGGAGATAAGGGCCGAAACACTTGCTTGAAGGGAGTTTCTCTTCTGAGGACTCTCTGCTGCCACGCTCTCCACGAGTTTCTTTCTACTGTACTTGGGCATCATCCGTGACCCATAATGAACATACCTACAAATTTTCAGAAAGATCAGCCACATATTTTCTGAGATATTCCATAAAGAAGAAAAACCGTTACAGGTCGTTACAGCCGTTAGTAACAGCTATAACAGGGTAAATGTAAACATCAGGCATCATCCAGATGCAGAAGTGTCAGATTTAAACAAAGTTTTATTCCCCTGTCCATTGATTTCTTGAACCGAGAAGATGTTTAATTGAAATCCAAATTCCTCTATATGAATGTATGTCATATGTGAGAAAATGGGTATGTGGCTAAATTATTGTTTATTTGCTGTGAATGTGTGTGACCACAAATTAATTTCTCAAATTGAGATAATAAAGTTTACTTGACTTGACTTGACTTGACTTGACTTGATCCGTGACCCATAATTAACACACCTGCTAATTTTCACAAAGATTGGCCAAGTACTTTCTGAGATATTCCATAAAGAAGAAAAACTGTTACAGGCCGTTACAGCCAATAGTAATGGCTATAGCGATAAACTAAAACATCCAGCATCATCCGTGACCCATGATGAACATACCTATAAATTTTCAAAAAGATCGGCCCATTAGTTTTGTCTGGAGCGAGTGGAACACATTTTGACCATGGACGGACGGACCAACACACACATATACACACACACACACACACACACACACACACACACACACACAGCATTTCTTTGTTCCCATTCTAAAGTACTCCCTGTTCTATATGAACCAGGAGTACAAAAAGGAAGATGAAGACAGCAGATAAGAAGGTGAAGACAGAAGAGTGACAAGCAGAAGACAGGATCTGAGGATAGTATAGACAGAAGACTTACTGATAATAGCAAAGGACAGACAAAACAGGAGACAGGTTGATAAAGACAGAAGAGACAAAAGGCAGAATGGTAAAGACACAAAGCAGAACAGTAAAGACAGAAGAAATACACAGGTTGGTAAAGACAGAAGAGGCAAAAGACAGGATGGTAAAGACACAAAGCAGTATGGTAAATGATAGCAGAGTTACACAGGCTGGTAAAGGCAGAAGAGACAAAAGACAGGATAGTACAGACACAAAGCAGTATGGTAAAAGACAGAAAAGATACAAGGCAAGCTGATACAGACAGAAGAGACACAAGACAGAAGGCAGGATGGCAAAGACAGAAGACAGAATAGTAAATTATTTCTGCAAAACAATACAGACAAATAGATTACAGGACAAAACAATGCATTTCAACCTCTTGGGTCGTCTTCAGGCAAAAACAAACAACATTTAGGACAATGAATAATACAAAGAA